>QJPP01001744.1:0-246545 GCA_003996215.1 Jaltomata sinuosa | reverse complement strand
TTGGATATTGGAAGATTGATTGTTTCATTATATTGTAAGTCTTTTCTTCCCTTTATTATGAATACAACTATTTTCTCTTCTTCTTCGAGCATGAGTAACTAAAACTCCCGCAACTAGGGTTGTGGGAGCCATGGCTAAAGTAGCGATTTAGATTCCGGGTAGCGTTGGGTTCAATTTACATGTAGTCACGTTGTTAATCATACTTTATGTCACGTTTTCTAGTGGTTGCAAACATTAGAACATGCCTAGGTTTAATTTGCTTGAGTAAAGAGATTAAAACCGGGAAAATTTGATTAACAACAAGGATTCGAGACTACTAACTCTCGTCTAATGATTAATGCCGTAACTGGATTAAGCTACTTGATGTTAGGATTGAAAGCTAAAAAGCACATCTTTTCGAGGTCGAGAGAATAAAAAAGGAAATTTGTTTATTTGGTCGAGAGACGTTTAGACGATACAATTGACGCAATCACATCGTGACAAGCATATAGAAAGAACCCGATTAAGCCTAGAATCGATATTGTTACAACGCCATGGTGAACACATCCCTAGTTCATTCTCTCCTACTGATTATTTCCATAAGTTAATTGTTTATTTTGTTTACGATTTGTTACACAAACCCCCCCCTTTATTTACCGGAAACGATTGACGACTAGTCACCTAATTCACTAAAGTCTTAATCTTCACCATATTCTCTGTGGGATTCGACCCCAACCTTTGTTTGGGTTCTTTACTTGACAACGATCACTTACGCTTCTTTAATTAGAAGTGTAGTTTGAGCGTTATCAAAAAGTGGCGCCGTTGCCGGGGAATACGGTTTTTGATTAAGTCTGGTGTGTTTAGTTGACTTTTAGTCATAATTTCCTGCTTTTATTTTTGTTTGTTGTTTTTGTTTTTGGACAGGGTACAGGTTGTGCATGCCAAGTACCCGAGGTTCGGGGGAACAAATTTTACCTTACGACCCCGAACTTGCGAGAACATTGAGGCGGAATATGGCCGCACAATTAGACGCAACAAGGATCGCTGCAGAACTGCAGGCCCAACAAAATTTGAACGCTGGTGGTCTGCAGGACGATGGTGTACGGAATGATGAGGAGCTTGATTTAGATGGAGCTGGCGCGACGGGCGCCATTATTGTTCCACCGCTACCGCCCGGAGCAAAGTTCAATATCACTAGCACGATGATTCAGTTGCTGAATTTGAGAGGTGTATTCCGTGGTGCCGCTGGTGATGATCCAAACCAGCACTTAATGAACTTCGTGGGGATCTACAAATCATTTGAGCTGCCAGGCGTGAGTCAGACAGCGATCAGGCTCAGGTTGTTTCCATTGTCTCTGTCTAATGAGGCAGCATTGTGGTTAACTGAGCTGACCCCCGACTCTATCGCAACGTGGGGAGAGTTGAGAGGAGCTTTCCTAGAAAGGTTCTTTCCTCCCTCTCGGATGATAAAGTTGAGGGACGAGATTAGCAACTTCAGGCAGCAACCGCACGAAGCACTGCACGAGACTTGGTTGCGTTTCAAAAAGAAGATAACCCAATGCCCGAACCATCAGTTGACAGATAACTTCTTGATGCAAACGTTCTACCGGGCACTGAATTCGGCTACCAAGCCGACGTTAGACAACGCAGCAGGTGGTGCATTCATGGGTCTCACCTTTGTTGAAGCCACAACTACTCTGGACAGGCTCACCAGAACCAACAGGGCCTGGCACACACGAGATTCAGAGGTTGCAGCTAGCACCTACACCGTTGGTATGTCAGCAGAGCAGCGTAGGAAAGAGGAGGAGCGCGACCAAGACATGGCGCATCTGAAAACACAGTTGGAGCTCCTGACAAAGCACTTGTGCTCAGGAGGTATGGAGAAGGTGCAAGCTGTGGGTCCCCAAGGTATAGAGACTGAGGAAGGAAATTACTTGGGGGGTTTCCAGGCCAATGGCCAGGGAAACCAAGGTCGGAACTATCAGCGAGACAACCACTATGATAAAAGTGGCTACAAAGAGCGCGACCAAGGAAACTGGAGGAACAACACCGATTGAGGTGGGTTGTATATACCACCTGTTAATCGGGATAAAACTGGCAGCGAGGCTGCGACGTCCAAACTTGAGAACATGATGGCGAAAATGCTGCTGAAGGTGGAATCGACTGACTCTGGGGTAAAGGCAATGCGGAATGAGTTATCAACATTGAGTCAGGTAGTAGAGTCACACTCAACCGCGATCAAGCAACTAGAGCAGCAAGTGGGTCACATCTCGGCATCTCTAAACCCAAGGAAGACGGGTACCTTGCCGAGCGACACCACTCATCCGAGGAATGACGCAAGCTGTATGGCGATCACCACAAGAAGCGGAAAAATATTACCGGAATCACATCCGATAGTTCAGACTCAAGGTGATGTTGCGGATGATGAAGAGGCGGTAGAGGAGGAAACTCCAAAGCCCGCGGAGAAACGCAAGGAAGCTGAAAAGCTTCCACCTATGATGTTTCGACACCCACCTCCTTTCCCCCAGCGGTTGAAGAAGAAAGCCGACGATGGTAAGTTCCTGAACTTCATGACCATGCTGAAACAGATTTCAATAAACATACCATTGGTGGAAGCGCTGGAACAAATGCCCGGGTATGCCAAGTTCATGAAGGACTTGATTACAAAGAAGAGGATGGTAAGTTTTGAGCCGGAAGACAACCTCCATCACTGCAGCGCTATTTCCTCTAGATCATTAGTGGAAAAGAAAGGAGATCCAGGTGCGTTCACTGTTCCATGTACTATCGGGAAGCTCAACTTCGGAAGAGCTATGTGTGATCTTGGTGCTAGTATAAATTTGATGCCGCTAGCAGTATATGAAAAATTGGGTTTGGGAGCTCCTAAACCAATGTCCATGAGAGTGATGATGGCGGACCGTTCGGTAAAGCGACCCGTAGGGATATTGTCTGATGTGCTGGTCAAGATTGGTAAGCTTATATTCCCGGCCGACTTTGTGATCTTGGATTGCGAAGTGGATTTCGAAGTTCCCATAATCTTGGGACAACCATTGCTAGCCACAGCAAGAGCCTTGGTTGACATGGAGAAAAACGAACTGACCTTCAGGCTAAACAATGAAATGGTCAAGTTCGATGTGTCCAGAGTGATGAAGCAACCAAGTGACATGAGGGTGGTCGCGGTCATCAATGCTATTGAGGAAGGCCCTGCGGATATGGATCTTGAGGAGAAGGGTTGTGTTGAAACCCGAGCTGTTATAAGAGTCAAGTCGCAATCGCAAGAGGACGAGCATGTAGAGGAAGGCGGTGAAAATAGATCAAAGAAATGAAAGCACCGCAAGAGAATCTACAAAGAAAGAGCGAAGAAGTTGTCGCGACTAGCGATGGAGCCCAAAAAGGAAACTGGAATGCCACACTCCATCGAGTTCTCTTGTTTTGGAGACCCTGGCGGTCTCCAACATCATTCTGGAATCTGAGTCCGATCGACTTCACAGGTATTCCTTTATTCTCACAGTTTTAGTTTTCATAGGTATGCATTGGGGACAATGCATGAGTCTAAGTTGAGGGTGTTGGAAAACCTGTGAGTCACCACCGAGGGTTTTTGTTGCCGATTTCTTTTTCCTCCGGTGTGCTATCTAGTAGAACCGGTATGTTTAGGGTGTTATTTTAAAAAAAAAAATTTTTAGTCGTTTTACTAGTGTCTATGCAAGCATGACGTTTTTCTTGTCTAAAAACGAGGCCCCTTTAAAAATTTTCTGGTGTTGTACTTATGTTGAAACGATTGACTGTCTGGATCTGTAGATGTCATTGTGTGAATATGATAGAATGAGTATGCTTAAGCCGAGCGGTTGTTTGATAGTTGGTAGCGATATAGTTTCTTGGTGCCAAGAGCGTGTGAGATGATTGTTATAAATTCTTACTCTGTGCATGCATCTAGAACTTGCCCGGTCTATTTTGTTAAGTTCGAAGTTTGGTTGCTTAGGAAAGGATCAAAGGCCCTTTTTGTGTGCAGTCCACTTAACCTAAAAGACCGTCCAAATATAAATAATCCCTTGATCCCTGTTTGAGCCAAATTAACCTTATTCTTGCAATAACCTGTCACCATTCCCGTTTAACTTTGAATCCCTATTTTGGCCCTGGTCCTTCCTTGGACACCGTGCACCTCAACGCAGGCAATCAGCCTAAGTTGAGGGTGGCTACTATAGAGGTAAACCCTGTTTTGGCCCTGGTCCGGCCTTGGACATTGTGCACCTCAACGCAGGCAATCAGCTTAAGTTGAGGGTGGCTACTACAGAGGTGAATGATAAGAAAAAGAGGATGGGGATGGTTGGTTGTGAATATAATGAAAAGTCCGGGTGTGTGCCTAAGAAAAGAAAAATAAAAAGAAGTGAAAAAGATTGAAAAAGTAATAAAAAGAATTGTCAAAATATAGAGGCTGCACCTGTAGCTAGAAAGAAGGGAATAAAGAGGTGAATAAGGATGGATAAAGTAACGTTATGTGGTAAGATGTCGGTAGTTCCCAGGAGGGCTTAGTCACTAACCCCTAAATGTATCCTACCTGCACCCGAAGCCTCATTACAAGCCTAAACAAGTCCTGTAGTGATCCTGAGTAGCTTTCTGAAGAACCGAAATAGAATAGTAAGGGCAAGCCTATGGTATCGCATGTGCATTGTTTGAAATCATTTGTGAGTGTGAGCGCTTACCTAGTCCCAAATCTTGTGTGTGGGATTTCTTTGTGGTGAGGGCACCAAGATGTCTATATTGTCGATTGATTGTTAGGATAGCTGCGCGTGTGTATGTAGAATATTCTATCATATCGGAATGACATGTTTGGATCCTTGCAAGTTAGTGTTTCATACATTCGTGTGCTACGAGGGAGCTTGATTTAATTGAATAAGTTTTGAATGACCATGAGTTGCTATAGACATGAGTTGTTTCTTAGTTGAGTCGTAGTATTGTTTTTATGTCATGTTGCTTGAGGACAAGCGAACGTTTTAAGTTGAGGGTGTTGATGTGACGCCATTTTACGTCATTTTCGACTCCTTTTTACTAAGAACAATCGTGCGTTTTCAAGCAACCGTTGTTGTTTTTGATGTTTTTATGTTGTATTTGTAGGAAATGGAAACAAACACGGAAACGAACGGAAATACGAGAAAAAGAGGATTCTGCCTAAGAGTGACGGCCTGAGTGACGGTCCGTCACACATGTGACGGTCCGTCACATAGACTGTCGCACGGAGGCAGCAAAGGAGGCGACACCACTGGTTAACAGTGACGGTCCAGGCGACGGTCCGTCACTGGCTTGACGGTCCGTCAGCCTGGCCGTCAAGTTAAGGCAGTAGCTTCAAGCGGCTGCCCGCGTTTTGGGGATTCCTAGCCCGTTTTGGATTTGGCTTCTATTACTCCTATAAATACCCTATGATAGGTTTAGTTTATTTATCATTCACCCATTAGTTTAAAACACGTTTTTAGTTATTTTGGAGAGCAAACAACACGGTTCATTTGTATTGAACTCGTGTTCTTGATTCGTTCGTGAGTTCTTGGTATTTCTTGTTCTTGGATATTGGAAGATTGATTCTTTCATTATATTGTAAGACTTTTCTTCCCTTTATTATGAATACAACTATTTTCTCTTCTTCTTCGAGCATGAGTAACTAAAACTCCCGCAACTAGGGTTGTGAGAGCCATGGCTAAAGTAGCGATTTAGATTCCGGGTAGCGTTGGGTTCAATTTACATGTAGTCACATTGTTAATCATACTTTATGTCACGTTTTCTAGTGGTTGCAAACATTAGAACATGCCTAGGTTTAATTTGCTTGAGTAAAGAGATTAAAACCGGGAAAACTTGATTAACAACAAGGATTCGAGACTACTAACTCTCGTCTAATGATTAATGCCATAACTGGATTAAGCTACTTGATGTTAGGATTGAAAGCTAAAAAGCACATCTTTTCGAGGTCGAGAGAATAGAAAAGGAATTTTGTTTATTTGGTCGAGAGACGTTTAGATGATACAATTGACGCAATCACATCGTGACACGCATGTAGAAAGAACCCAGTTAAGCCTAGAATCGACATTGTTACAACGCCATGGTGAACTCATCCCTAGTTCATTCTCTCCTACTGATTATTTCTCTTACATAATTGTTGCTTTTGTTCACGTTGATTACAAACCCCCCTCCCTTTAATTACCGAAAACAATTGACGACTAGTCACCTAATTCACTAAAGTCTTAATCTTCACCATATTCTCTGTGGGATTCGACCCCAACCTTTGTTTGGGTTCTTTACTTGACAACGATCGCTTACGCTTTTTTAATTAGAAGTGTAGTTTGAGCGTTATCAATGCCTACTGGGTACCCATTGCTTTGCAATTGGTGCTTATACTACACTTCTGCATCTTCCTAGTATAGATCCTAGTGTGAGCTCTTGCCATTAATTGTGTGTGGAGACTCGTGCAGCTTTCTGGACATCCGAGACTTAAGGTGAGCTCATCGCAACCGGGGTTAGCTTTTATCTCCTCTTTTGTATTGTGTACTCATTTTGTTATTCAGAGACAAATGTATATTCTCGTTTTGTACCTTTTAGTACTCTATATATTTATTAGCGGCTCTTATACTATGATACCAGGTCACGGGATGGTTTTGGCTTCCGTTTATATGTATGTATATATTTTCTGTTATCTCCTCCTTTATGCTTTCTGTACCTTGCTTCTGCCTTATATTTCTTCTTCTGCTTGTTTAGTTAGATAGTATTCTATTACTAACCATTCAAAGCTACGAGGATTGGTACACCTACAGAAGGATCGTAGGTGCCCTCATGACTTGAGAAATTAGGTCATGACAACTTGGTATCAGAGCTAGGTTCAGAGGTGTCATTGGTATAGGAGCCAATGTCTAGTAGAGTCCTCCGAATAGGGGTGGAGACGTCCGTACTCAATCTTTGGGAGGCTACAGTGGCATCTTAGGAAACATTGATCTTTTCTTACTTCTATATCGTGTGTCTTATCATAGATGGTTCCTAGAAATCTCATATGTTCTACTTTACTCTTTCGCAGATGGCTCGTACGAGATCTTTAGCAGTGAGCAAGGGAGAGCCTTCGACCCCAGCACACCTGACTCTAGCTAGGGACTGGGGTGGTTGTAGAGGTAGATCCGAGGACGTGCCTGACCAGCAACACCAACTAGAGCTTCTAGGGTTGAGACTGAGCCCAAGTTAGTCCCAGAGCAGCAGCCCGTGGATCAGGGGATAGCCCAGGTGCCACCCGGGCCAGTAGCAGCTTTAGTACCGGCACCAGCCCCAGCTCCTTTGTCAGATATCTAGGGTTTACTTCTTGAGTTGTTGGGTATGATTGAGGGTCAGTCTTCAGATGTGGCAAAAATATCCGCTCAAGGGGCAGCCCTGGGTGTTCAGAGTTCAGGAGGCCAGTCTACTATTGCGGCTCCCCGTGCTGAGGTTCTTCTGGTACATTTTATCGCTCAACCTCTTGCTCCTCGCCCAGTTATGATAGAGACAGATCAGAAGGCTTTGGGTAGGTTTCTGAGATTGGCTCCGCCTAGATTCTCCGATACACCTGGTTAGGATCCGCATGATTTGTTTTCTACTTGTGAGGAGATGCTACATCATCTGGGGTTATTGGAGACTCATGGAGTTGGTTATAATACTTCTCAGCTGGAGGGCCCAACTAAGTTATGGTGGAGGGCCCAAGTAGCTTGCAGACCGTCTACATCTCCTCAGTTGACTTGGAGAGAGTTTTATGAGGTCTTTATGGCCAAGTTCTTACATCAGAGTGATCGTGAGCATCACATAGAGTAGTTCACTAGACTGATGCAGGGATCCATGTCCGTATCTGAGCATGAGATACCTTTCCATCAGTTGGCTCCATTTGGGGCTATGATCATTCCTTCCAAGCTAGACAAAGTTCGATGATTTGTTTGGGGGTTACAAAAGAGCTTAGACAGACAACTGAGGTACTAGTTGCTAGTGGGTGATCCTTCCAGGCTATCACAGATCACATTCGTACTATGGAGTATTTGCACCATCATGATCTGGGGGCCAAATATAAGAGTCTATGACATCAGGGCAGCAACAGTGGTTCCCACTTTAATGGTAGAGGTTCAAGTTAGTGGGGCCAAGGGTATCAGCCAGAGCAGTATCAGGGTCAGACTAGCCGGCTAGTTTAGGCATTGCTTCAGGCTTCAGGTAGGCCTCAGTTTAAGCAGGGTCAGAGAAGTCACCAAGGTTATGATAATGCTCAAGTGACACTCTCCATTATGAAGGTGACGGTGTTCATTAAGCAAATTAAAATTTATATTACCCGACAGGAGTCGGAGTCGATCCCACAGGGAATGGTAGCTTAGCCAAAGAAATTATGGGAGAAGATCACACAATTAGAGTCGATTGTTCAAATAACTATATAGTAAAAATGGGGGATTTGGAAATCTATCACAATTCAATTCCAAACAAAAGAATAAAGTAAATGCGAGGTGTAAATAAGAGAGAGGACGACTAGGGATGTGTTTTTGATGGGCCTCAAACACGGGTCAAGGTACTTTCTCAATTGCATAAATTCTTACTAAATAACATATGTAGCATTGGTTTTAGGCATGAATGCTAATGTTTTGATCTCACAAACATTTATTCAATGGTCTTTGTTCAAGCACCATAGTTTTACCATTTACCAACCAATATAGGCTTGAGGAGGTCACACTATCTCTAGCTTAGACCCTTAAATGGGTGTTTCCGATGAATTGAGTTATTTCTAGCCTCAATCTAATTGGAATCCCAAGTAACCACTAGCAAATTCACATCCAAAATTATGAATCTCTTTCTCAAGAAAGAACACAATCAAGTAACATCAATCAATGTTTTCAACCATTAATTTTAGAGTTAAAATAAGGTGAATTCACTAGACCCATGTCATATTAGCAATTATAAATACAAATAAGCAAGACCCATACCCTTTAAATAAGTACCCATCATTAACACATCCCTAGACAATGAGACTTAGCCACTCATGCTAAAGGAGGAAGAAAGTATACCCATAGGAAAATTCAAATTCCTTTTCATTAATTATAGTAAGAATCTAATATCAAAGCTCAAATTTACAAGTCTGAGGTTGAAGATGGAGAGAATTGAGTGAATCCCTCTATCTTGCCTTGGGAGAGAAACTTGCTCAAAAACTGAAAACTATTCAAAACTATCAAAAACTATGCCTAAATTGGGTTTTAGAATGTTTCCAATTTGTCATATAAATGTGGAAAAAATTGCGCCTCAGGAGTTGTGCTGCACGACGTGCACTTTGCACGGCACATTGTGCATATCGCATATCTCAGCTTTGGAGAACCAGTGACTTGCTTGCATTTGGAGCTTGGTGCGAAGTGAGGTGTGGTTTGCATCAGGCCTTGTGCGTGTCGCACGACGGCCGCACCCCTTAACTTATTCTTCACCTTTATTTTGAGCATTATGCGGAGGGAGGTGAGGACTACACCAAGGGTTGTGCATGTTGCACGATGGCGCACCTCTCGGTAGAATCTTCATCTCACTTGATCACTTCAAACTTCACACTTCACACTTCAACTCTTTTTGAGCTCTTTTGAGTCCAATTCCTTGTTTTCTATCTTTGACAAAGAGTACTTGCATTCATATCAATAAAGTCCATAAGAACCTATAAATCTCATCAAAATATAGCAATAATTCATGATTAAAGACTCAATAAGTTGGTATATTACCGACTTATCAAACCCCCAAACTTGAACTATTGCTTGTCCTCAAGTAAGATACTCATAAGGTAAGGAATGAATTATTCTATAAAACTCAATCAAGGGTCACAAAATTACTCTACTCTAACAACTAAGAAAAATAATAAACAAAATGACTCAAACAAAAGACTCAACTACGATGCTCATTTCAATTTGAACCACCACATTCTCAAGACCATTGATCATTTCAAAACATTTATTAAAAGGACTTCATTTCTCATTCAAAATCAAGGGAATTTGTCATTTCAAGCAAGATATTAAGTTTCTCATGTCATTGGCATGGACCATCAAGGTTTTCCTTGAGATTCACCACACAACTTATCTTATTCATTCCTCTCAATTGAAATAGAGACTTCATGTTTCAATTCGAGTGCTTGATGCCACTCACTACAAGAGAGAATCCCACTCACAATCATGCATTAAATACAAGGGATTATAAGAGAATCACAAAAACTCTCACTCTCTCAAGGAAGTTTAAGTGCACACATGTCGAACTATAGGCTTGCCCTTCATGTAGATCACCACTAATATAGAGTGGCCAAGCTCAGAATCACTAAGGACTTCTGCGTTACGATGTTGGCTAGGGTTAAGGTGAGGATTTCACTTGGCTCAAGTGACTAAATCTCCCTAACGCTCTTTCTTATCATTTTGAACACCGCTCACAATTTTGAACTTTGACTTCACCTTATTTCTCTGTCACACAACCCAAGCTTTTCCCTTTCAATCTTGATCATTCAACCTCCTTGTATCACCTTCATTTGGTAGCACCAAATTTTTTTCAAATCATTTTGCTCATTGCAATGGTCTTTTGGAGCAATTTTCAATTCAAACATAAGGTGCTACCTTGCACTTTGAAATGCATTACTTTTCTTCTCCATATTAAGCATATACACCCCCGAACTTAGGATTTTGCCTATGTTGTCATTTCATTTTCCCCCAAACTTAGGCTTTTAGCCTATATTTAACTTTCAAGCCATTAGGGAGGACGGGTACCAAGATCAAGGTTACAAAAAGGTCAAGTGTCAAACAAGGTGCCAAAGAACAGTCACAAGCTCAAAGGGGTTCACTAGGATTGATGTCAAGGGAAGTCATTTGGGTGAAGTGGCTATTCAAAAAGGGCCTAACATCATCTTCCAAGATGGGCCACATGTAGAATTTTGACTTGAATCACATTTGGGGCAAGTTCTAGACGACACACATGCACAAGAATCAAGGTATAGCCTCAACACACAAGGAATCATGCCACAGGACTTCTCCATATTAGTCTCAAAATCAATTGGGACAAATGACTTTTGACAAGCTATTCCGAGTTCATTACACACTCGTTTGTGAATTGATCAAGCCAAACTGAGAATGTGCAAGTCATGATAAGAGAATTAATTCCTCAAAATTCTTTTATCCTCTTTCCTTTAATTTTCAAAAACTTCTTGCCAAGAATATTTTTTGGTGGGTCCATTTTAAGACAAGAAAAGCACGGACTCAAATTAAAACTAAAACTTGACATTTTCCCTTAAGAAAGCCGCCTCTCAATCTATCATAGGGAAACACCAACCCGGTTTGACACAAAAATAAAAGAAAGAGAAAATAAAGAAAATATTTGCTCCTTGGGAAAGAACCGTGGAATTAAGAAAACCCTTGGAGTTTATTGCTAAACTACTATTAACAAGGTGACTACCAAATTTGCACGCTCATGAATCATTTGAAAACAAGCCTTGGCGTAGGTCGTTCATTTTCAAGGCACGAGTAGTGAAACAATGGGAATGTGTAAGACTAACACAATCAAAATTTTAAAAATATCAAGCCCGGTGAGGGCATAATTAAGCTCAAAACATAATAAAAAGGCCCGGCAAGGGCAATATCATCACAATCATCCAACATGCCCAAAAAAGGCCAAATAAAATCTAGCAAGGGAAATAAAATTGTCGCCCTACAAGGGCAATAAAATATCTCAAGCCCAACACGAGCAACCAACCACCAAATCAAATCACATCACCTCCCTCCATAAAAAGAAGCATTGCCCTTAATGCTTTAAGATCAAGTAATGAAATAAGGGATGCAACAACTCCTTGGAGGACTGTGCCTCATCATTATCATCTACTGCTTGTTCACTAGGACCAGCACCACCCTTTTAGAAGTGTGCAAAAACTGTGGAATCCCTGAGAACTCACAAAAACTCAAGGTTCTGATCATCATCAAGCTCTACATCCTCATTACCAGGTAGCTCCTCTGTATCATTGATGTGTCGACATTCTATGACATATTTGACTCCTTTAAATAAGAATAAATGTAAGTTTTTAAGCAACCGTTGTTGTTTTTAATGGTATATGTGTTCAACTTGCAGGAAATTAAACAAAAATTGTAAGATTCCAGAAATTCTAATCCAAGATCCGAACCGTTCTTCATGAAATGTTAAACCCGAACTAGATAAATTTTCTTTATATCTAAGTATTGAGGTCAAGTCCTATGTTTTTAAGGAGTATTAGATGTGAATCGAAGTCATAAAGGACCCCTAGCTCAAAGTTAAGTTGAAAGCCCCTCTACTGATTTAGTTTTCATGTAGGTTGTTACTAGGGTCAACTTCAAATGATCATAACTCCTAGAATATAAAGATTTAGGTGGCCTAATAACCACCAAATTAAAGGTATTTGAATTATCTTTCCAATTCCACCAACTCTCATTGATACGAGTCTGGAGTAAAGCATTATGGGCATTTTAGTGAAGCACTGTCAGCTGTCAAAAGCTAACGGGCGCGGCTCATTCTGACGGGCTGGACGACATTTGTGGCTCCCACGATGGCCCATGGGAACCAACCAGTGAGCCCTTTTGGACCCCTATAAGGGCCAAAGTTGTGTCCGACGGCCCGTGGCAAGCCCCATCTGGTGACTTTTCTGCTCTTTTTTTTGCATTTTAGTTGGGGGTAGTTTCGTCCTTTCCTTACCTCAGGTCTTTCCCCTTATATTTTAAACACCCAAAAGGGGTTATTCCTCATAAGAATATCACTCTACCTCTAAATAATTCCCTCAAGACTCTAAGTCAAGGTACCTAGGGTTTCAAGCAAGCAAGATAATAGAAGCTCAAGCAAGGAAGTCTCTCAAGAGTTTTGTTTCAGACTTCTTCTCCGTGTCTCCACCTCCAACCTTAAGGATTCCTCTCAAAGATTCATCCCCAAAGTTCTAGCTAGAAGTTCTTCATGTTTCAGGTATGTGGGAATTTAACAATGGGTTCCTCACACCCTTGTGCCTAAAACCCCCAATTCTTATTTTGAATTATGAACTTGTGAAATTAGGGTTTTGATCTAAATTGGGGAAAACTTTGTGAAATCAATTTCTATGTCTAAATTCATGGTTTCTTATTACTTATTAATGATTTGATCATGATTCCTTTATTGGGTTTAAAATCCCAAGCATTAAAGTTGATTTCTAGCATGATTCCATTATATTGCATGTTTTCAAGTGAAATTGGCATAATTAGATATCACGACTTTATGAATTTATGGAATTGCATGCCTAATTCTTCAATTATGAATTTAGAAAGAAAAATATGATTTAAATTATGTCCATGCTTTACTTTAAGAACTTATGATATGAGAATTGCATGATACCCAATGTGTCTTCATTCTTTTCAAAGAAGATTTGGTATTCGATTATACCTTTATGAGCTTATGAGCTATATGCATGTTTTGGAAGTAGTATTTAGCACCGAGCGATAAGGGTTTGATTACCCAAGTTCAAAAACTATGTTGCCAGCGTAGGTTATGATTTGCCCTATGGGCTTATGAGAGTGGATCCACATCTTGATTAATGGTGTCCTTGCCTTAGCAGGGCATAGGACAGCTTTGCCAACTAGGGTTATATAGTTGGGTATGGTGGCCCGTGCTTTGGCAAGGTTTGGGCCAGCTTTGCTAACTAGGGTTATATAGTTAGATTCTATGTAGCTCGCATGGTCTATTGTCTGTTATAAGAAACTCCTATATGAAAGCTTTTGACTTATTTGAACTTATAATATCTACTTGATTTTGACTCTTATTTCATGATTTGCTATTCAACTTATGACATGTACCATGAAACTTCCTTTATGCATGAACTAAGTTCTTATACACGTTTTGAGCACATTTTCATTATTTTCATGCATCTCTCACATACTCGGTACATCTTATAGTACTGACATATATCTTTCACTGCATCCTTTGATGATGCATATTCAGGCTCATTCCCTTACCTTGTGGGTAGATATCGCCGAAGTCCCAACTTTCAGTGGTGAGACCTCATTATCCGAGGCCCAGTATTAGACCTATTTCTCTTATGTTGTTTCTTTTGGATTTCTTGAGCTAGTTGGGGTCTTGTCCCATAAGCTCTTATGATAGTTAGAGGCTTCAGACATAGAGTCAGATATCCAGCTTAAGTTAGATTGTTGTTTTTAGACTTATATTTGTATAATAGATTAAGTTGCTCAATACTTCAGTTAAGCTTCCGTTCTTATGCTTTCTTCCGTTTTAAGTCATGCTAATGCCAGAGGGTTATCTTGAGATCACTTTTGATCTTGGGTCCCATGTTACATCCAGGGGGTAGGCTTGGGGTGTGTCAAACTTGGTATCAGAGCATCAGGTTCAAGAGTCCTAGGGTGTCTGAAAGCCGCGTTAAGTAGAGTCTTTCTCATGGGTGTGAAGCACTCCACATTTAAGAAGGAGAGGCTACAAGACGTTTTTAGGAAAACTCTACCTCTTTCATGTTCCTTATTGTGTGATAGAGTTTAACTCTATTTACCCCCATATTTATGCATTGTTCCCAGTTCCATTGTTTATACTTCATATATGAGGTGTCGGAAGTAGTAAATGTCAAATTATCTATCAGCGAGGTACTCTCAGATCTCTTCCAGAACTTTGTTACTATTTATTCCTCAAGAAGGGAAAGTGTATACCTAGATCCTTGGGTAGTGTTGCCACCCGACATATGTTGTGTTATAAGCCATTAGTAGTAGAATGGACCTCGAGCTAGAAGTATGAAGTCAGAAATGTAGTAGCTTAGGGGGAAAATAGCATTTGGTTAGAGCATGCATTCAGAGTTGTGTTCTTTTAGATAGGTGATGGGATTATACATCCCTTGGTGTGGACTAAAGAGTAGTAAGTTATTGTGCTAGTATAGACCAAGTATAGAATGTGAATGAAAGGAAGGTATGAGAGAGATAATGATGGTTTTATGGGATTTATCTAGTAGGTGTGGTATAGTATAATGTAAGAGTTTAAGTTCATGAAATTGCAGCAAGTGTGAATATGTGAGCATGATATATATATGTGGGCCAGAGGAGGACATACAATTGATCCACTCAGTATAGGCTTTAACGCATTTGGTGTGGTGGGTAGTAGAAAGAGAGGACTTTGAGAGTTAGAACCATGTAAGTCTAGCATGTCATTGGGTTGTAAGTTATTTAATGTGGTATGTACAACCCCTATTTGAGATAGAAAGATTGAGGCTTAGGATTTTTAGGCGAGGGAGAGTCTTATGCTATAGAAGGAAGTGGATATTCCTATTAGATTCTAGATTGGTGTTTGTTCTGCCAGGGTAAAATGAACATTGTTCTATTTAGAGTTTGGCAAGAGGTCCACAGACTTAGGAAGGAAGAACGAACCCAAGTGGGGTGATATTGTAGCACCCCGAAATCTGAACCAGCTTATAAATTTAGAACCCAGAAAATTTTCATAAATCTTAGACCTGACAGGCAGTCGCCACGGGTATCGGAGCTTCGATGGGCTATGGGGTACATCATGGGAATCATCCAATGGCCCTGAACCATAACTTTCCCAACTCAATGGCCTAGAGCGATGGGCGTGGCACCCGCCACGGGATGTCGTCCCTACCGTGGGAACCCTTCAGTAGCTTTTTCCCTAATCCCTTAGTGTTCTGACAGGCGATCACCACAGGAGTCGCGGTTGCGATGGGCCATGGGAACCCACCATGGAAATGCTCCAGCAACCTCAAGCCTCAATAAGATATTCTAACGACCTGGTTCGATGGGCCGTCGTGGTTCTGACGCCCGTCGGGTAGCCCGTCTGGCAGAAAATTTCTTGCAATCCTTCCTTTAAGTCAGGGGCAATTTGATTTTATCCCCTATTAGCCTAAATCTTTCCCATTCCCCTCATTCTAAATTTTAAAAGAGGAATAACTTCTCTCCCCCAATCTTTAAGCTCCAATCTAAGGATCTCCATCTTAAAGTCTCCATCCCTCAAGGTTCTATCTTAGAAGTCTTCAACCCTGGTATGTTTTGTTGTAGAAGTTCTTCAAGTTATACCTTCTAAATATTCTAGGGAAGAGATGAGAAGTCTTGGATAGTGTAAGATACGAGAAACCATAAGGTGACCATAGTTATAAGCTTGAACATCGTGATGAAATACATATAGGCTTTGCTTTGTACGACTAGTGATCCCATTGGTTAAGAGCTCAAGGTTAGTTGGTTTTCATGATAAGAAGGAACATTATTCTTAGAGGGTAACTCTAGATGCAGGAGATTTAGTTGAGATAGGCTTGAACATGATTGAAGAGGGCAGTCAGACTCAAACCTTAGTATCTACAGGTGCGCTGGTGAAGATTTTAGTTGCAAATGGTAAGTGTGCTATTCAGAGAAGTTAGTGTATTTAAAAAGGTGTTCTTAAGCTTAAAAGTTATCAGCTGTGTTATTTAGGAGGGAATAGTCCTGTTCTTACTCCAAACCCAGGGTACTCATATCATATCAGTTCAGACCTACCAATAATCATTCCTAAGGCCAGAAGACCCTACGTTTAACTAAGTCAATGGTAGTAAGTTTAGTTCAGAAGAGAATAGTTTTCTCGTATATCTACTCCTCTCAGTTTGATTCAGTTAACTATGATCCCTAAGAATGTGTTCAATCGCTACGAGTTTCAGCCGAGTCCTTACTCTTAATCTAGACTGATTATCATGGTAGATAGTCAGTTTCATGTCCCATCAGTTATGCTTATGCTCTCAGTAGGCGTACATGTGCAACGAATCCATCTCAGTTTATATTTCAGTCAGAAATCTGTTACCATGAAGTACTTCAGCCATTGGAACTCCATTGATAGGAACACAACCTTTTTCCCCTCCACTCCCAACTCAGTAGTCTTCATTCGAGGACAAATGATCCCAAGGGGGAGATATTGTAACACCCCAGAAATTCTAATCCAAGATACAAACCGCTCTTCATGTGTTGTTAAATCCGAACTAGATAAATTTTATTTATATATAAGTATTGAGGTCAATTCATATGTTTTTAAGGAGTATTAGATGTGAATCAAAGTCATAAAGGACCCCTAGCTCAAAGTTAAGTTGAAAGCCCTTCTACCGATTTAGTTTTCATGTAGGTTCTTACTAGGGTCAACTTCAAATAGTCATAACTCCAAGAATATAAAGAGTTAGGTGGCATAATATCAAGCAAATTAAAGGTATTTGAATTATATTTTCAATGCCACTCACCGCTCATTGATATGAGTCCGGGGTAAAACTCTATGGGCGTTTTAGTTAAGCACTATCAGCTGTCAAAAGATGACGGGCTGGCCGACGGGCATGGCTCGTTCTGACGAGCTGGATGACACCCGTGGCCCGTGGTGGTAGACCATGGGAACTAACCAATGAGCCATTTTGGACCCCTGTAAGGTCCACAGTTGGGTCCGAAAGCCCATGGGGGACACGATGGCCCGTGAGAAGCCCCGTCCGGCGACTTTTTTGCTTTTTTTCAAGCATTTAAGTTGGGGGTAGTTTTGTCCTTTCCTTACCTCAGGTCTTTCCCCTCATCTTTTAAATACCCAAAAGGGTTTATTCCTCATAAGAATATCAATCCACCTCTAAAGAATTCCCTTAAGACTCTAAGGCAAGGTACCTAGGGTTTCAAGCAAGTAAAATCATAGAAGCTCGACCAAGGAAGTCTCTCAAGAGTTTTCTTTCAGACTTCTTCTCCAAGTCTCCACCTCCACCTTAAGGATTCTTCTCCAAGATTCATCCCCAAAGTTCTAGCTAGAAGTTCTTCATGTTTCAGGTATGTGGGAATTCAGCAGTGGGTTCCTCACACCCTTTTTCCCAAAACCCCCAATTCTTATTTTGAATTATGAACTTGTGAAATTAGGGTTTTGATCTAAATTGGGGAAAACTTTGTGAAATCAGTTTTTATGTCTAAATTCATGGTTTCTTATTACTTATTTATGATTTGATCATGATTCCTTTATTGGGTTTAAAAGCTCGAGTATTAAAGTTAATTTCTAGCATGATTCCATTAAATTGCATGTTTTCAAGTGAATTGGGCATGATTAGATATCATGACATTATGAATTTATGGAATTGCATGCCTTATTCTTAAATTATGAATTTAAAAAGAAAAATATGATTTAAATTATGGCCATGCTTTACTTCAAGAACTTATGATATGAGAATTGCATGATACCCTATGTGTCTTCATGCTTTTCGAAGAAGATTTGGTATTTTATTATACCTTCATGAACTTATCAGCTATATGCATGTTTTGGGAGTAGTATTTAGCACCGAGCAATAAGGTTTTGATTACCCAAGTCTAAAAACTACGTTGCCAGCATAGGTTATGATTTGCCCTATGGGCTTATGAGAGTGGATCCACATCTTGATTAATGGTGTCCTTGCCTTAGCGGGGCATATGACAGCTTTGCCAACTAGGGTTATATAGTTGGGTATGGTGGTCTGTGCTTTGGCAAGGTTCGGGTTAGCTTTGCTAACTAGGGTTATATAGTTAGATTCCATGTAGCTCGCATAGTCTATAGATTCCATGTAGCTCGCATGGTCTATTGTCGATTATAAGAAACACCCGTATGAAAACTTTTGACTTATTTGAACATATGATATCTACTTGAGTTTGACTCTTATTTCATGATTTGCTATTCAACTTATGACATGTACCATGAAACTTCCTTTATGCATGAACTAAGTTCTTATACACGTTTTGAGCACGTTTTCATTATTTTTATGCATCTCTCACATACTCGGTACATCCTATAGTACTGATGCATATATTGCACTGCATCCTTTGATGATGCAGATTCAGGCTCGTTCTCTCACCCTCGTGGCTAGATATTGCCGGAGTCTCAGCTTTCAGTGGTGAGACCTCATTATCCGAGGCCCAGAATTAGACCTATTTCTCTTATGTTGTTTCTTTTGGATTTCTCAATCTAGTTGGGGTCTTATCCCATTAGCTCTTATGATAGTTAGAGGCTCTAGACATAGATTCAAATATCCAGCGTAAGTTAGATTGTCGTTTTTAGACTTATATTTGTATAACAGATTAAGTTGCTCATTACTTCAGTTAAGCTTCCGTTCTTATATTTTGTTCAGTTTTTAAGTCATGCTAATGCTAGAGGGTTATCTTGAGATCACTTATGATATTAGGTCCCGTGTTACATACAGGGGGTAGGCTCGGGGAGTGACAAAAATGGAAAGAATGGAGGTTTGCGCTAAAATGGGGCTTACTGTTTGGTGTTATGATTCCCATGACTAACCATCAAGCTCATGGTGAGTCATCACTCAAGCCACCAAGGTTGATAGTACATGAAGAAGCCACTGGTTAGGACTGATAACTCCACCTGACGAGCCATCAACTTCTTAACGAGTCGTCACCCTAACCTCTAAGCCAAGGCAAGAAGCTGGGAGCATTGGATAAGGCTGACGACTGCCATGGCCAATTATCAAGCCCATGATGAATCGTCACAATGACCCTTCAACCTTGAGCAGAAATAGACACATCACTGGAACTTTGTAATGACTCGCCTGATGAGTCATCACAAGCCTGGCGAACCACCAAGTCAAGTCGACAAAGTGAAAACGGGATTCTGAGTTCTATTTTAGGATGTTATTTTCCTGGACAAGTATAAATACCTAGTATTAGGGCTAAATATATTATTCAATATTGGATACTATTTTCTTATTTTTGAATGAAGTTGTAATGCATAAACACCAAATAATACTTTACTCTTCTTGCGTTTTGATCTTGGGAAATTATCTTGATCATTTTTATTGAAGAATTGCAGTACTTCTTCTCATATATCATAAGAATCTTCTTCATAAGTATGAATCATATTGTTTCTTTCTTCTCTAATATCATGAGTGGCTAAAATTCAATAACTAGGGTTGTGGGATCCATGACAAAAGTAATAATCTAGGTTATGTGTGATATTGGGTTCGTATTACATGCATTATATGTTGTTAATCTTGTATTTTTACTAACTTCTAATGGTTGCAAATATTAGAACAAGCCTAGGTTTGATTTGCTTTAATCAAAAAGTTAAAATCGGGTAAAAAGAATTAACAACAACAATTCGGGACTACCAACTCCCGTCTAATGACTAACGCTTTAGCAAGGTTAATCTACTTGGATTATTAATTGAGTTTTGCAATTATATCTTTTAAAGTTTGAAAGAATGGAAAAGAAAAATGTCTATTTGGTTGAGAAATGATTAGACGTAAGAATTAATTCAATTACTTCGTGTTATGCATATGAACCGAATGTGTTTGAACACTAACCCATGGTTGTTTAAGAAGCCATGGTGAACACATTCTGAGTTCTTCTCTAATATTAATTTTGTCACACCCCGAGCCGACACCCTGGATGCAACACGGTGCTTAGAGTAACAAGTGACCCTAAGCTAACCCATGACCTGGCATACTGCTGAGATAAAGACTGAAAGTAAATGTGGAAGCTGAAATGTGCTGAGCTCTTTTGAAAATATTATAAAAAAACAAACTATTATAAATTGATATACAATGACATTTGAAAACTGATACAACTGAGTGACTGACTGTCTGACTATCTATGAAGCCTCTACAAATATTGACTATGGTTAGCCGATACATGACCCCCAACCATCTTTAACCAATATACAACAACTGAAATAACGACTATAACTACTAACTGACTGGAGTTCTCAAAAAAAAAGAACTCGTTCCTTTCTGGGTGGAAGTTGTGATCTGTCTAACCATGATCCTGGGATCTAGCACTGAAACCTATATCATAAAATGATGCAACACAAGAAAGGTATGCGGTCTTTACTTTGAATATACTGAGTATGTGAGATATGTACTTACTGTAAATCATGAAAAGATACATGTATACTGAAAGCATGGCTGAAAACTGGACTATGTATAATATCTGAAGTGCATAAGTCAAAGTTGTATAATATAGACTCTTTAACTGAAGAGAATGTAAATCATGTTGCTGGACTGTAACTGTGAGATTATGAGGTTTAAAAATAGGTAAACTTGTTACTTAGGATTTCATGGACTAAATGATAAAGTATGTCTGTTAATCATGGACTAGTGAAACTGAGCTGAAATTCATGTTTAAAGTAAAATCCTTAGGGAGTTCCTTCTATTGAACATGCTGAAAATACTAATATACTATAGTGAAAGTTAGCTGAAAGATATAAGCTGATGCATGACCAAGTATCTAACATAAACTGTAACATGCTGAACTGAACTGAATAACTGAAAGACTTAATACATGGTCAATACAATACTGAGTCTGACTGTGCGAGATACTACTAACCGACTACCCCAAGCTGAGCTAACTATGGGGCCAACCTGTAACCCTTGATGGAAGGGTGTTCATACCTTGCCAAGGGTACAAACTAATCTGCCGTGGATCCACTAAGCTGATGTCCATAAGGGACAAGGATGTACAACCTAATTTGACAGTTGACTCCTTTAATACCTACGGTGGCACCGTAGTTCTGGGTCTTAGGGATTTCTACTAAAGGTCTCAGCCTAATCTGACAGCTGAGCCTTCATCCCTTCGTCCTCTCGGTGCTAAGCCTACTCCCAACTGAATATAAAGCTATGAATGCAACTGAAATAGTGGATAGCTCAAAGTACTGATATAATCTGAGAATGCAACTATTACTGAGACTGAGGCATTCTAATTATGTAATTCTGAATGACTGAGTACCTGACTGATAATGCATAAGGATGATTTATATCATGTGACATATCTGAATGTCATACTAATTATGAAACTTACTAAGTTTGTAATCATTGATGGCATATCCGTATACCATGCTAATCACAAGCCCTACTAAGTTCATCATCATTGATGGCACATGTTGAAAGTCCATACTTAAAATATATTCTTGTAAAACATACTGAAGGTAAACTGAAGCCTGCTAAATCATGCATAGTTCTTTCTGACTAAAATAACTGGACTGAAGTAATTGGGAATCATGAATGCTTGTCTGGAAGCAAAATCCGTAGTTAAAATCATCATGAGAAAACTTAAACTTGTTTAGACTGAATGCTGACTAGCTGAACTAGATTATGAAAAGAGCGCTGAATTTGGAGAAGTTTAAAGACATCATTTAGACTGAAAACTAGCTAATTTCATGCTTAAAATTGAATGCTAGAAATCTAGGTTAAATTTTAAAGAAAACCAATTCTCATGAAAATACTGCCATTTTAGGCTAGATTCTTGGTTTCTTAAAGTTCTTGTAAAAGATCTTGCAAGTCATTGATAACATGGAGAAAATCTTCTAAAATAGGCTATAATTCATTTAGAAATCATAAGGACTAAATTCTGTAAAATTTAGCATGATTGGGTAAGAACCCTAGTTTCTAACATCATAAAATTCAAAATAGAAGACTGAGGTTTTGGGCATAAGGGTGAACTAATCCTTACTGAACACTCACATACCTGGTGGATGATAATCCCTGAAGAGAAATATGAAGTTGAAGCTTTGGAGAAGAAGCCTTAGGTCTGAACTTTGGAGAAGAGCGTTCTTTTCTTCTTGAAACTGAGTTGAGAGGAAACTGACTTGTTTTTAGGTTTTGACTTAATGAAAATAAGCCTAAAACTATTTATAGTCGAAGCTAAAAGAAAAAGTAATGGTCTGAAATACCCCTGGGAAACTAAATTAAAAGCTGCTGAAATTTCTCGGATATCGAAACCACGAATTGGTTCACGGACCGTGGTTCTGAACGACGGACTGTCAACTGACCCGTGGTTCTGTCCCTATTTTTTGGGGTTCTCTGAAGGTGATTCCATGAGTTTACAGGATGGACCATCGTTTGGAACGATGACCCGTGAAGTCACCCGTGGAAATCTGGAAGAAAGGCTGAAAATTGACAAACCACGGGTCATACTATGGACTGTGGTTTTGGTCTACGGGTCGTGAACCAACTCAACATTTTGAAGGTGAAAATTTTAAGTTGTAGGTTTTTTTTCACGAGTCACAGTACGGACCATGGTTCCGAACCACGGTTCGTCATTCCCGTCCGTCGTCACTGGCAGTGCTGCAGTGAAATACCCATAACCTTTTACTACAAACTCGGATTAATGTGTGGTCAGTGGAGTTGGAAAGAAGACTCAAAAACATTTAATTTGGTGGGTAATAGGCCACCTAACTCTTCATATTTTATGAGGTGTGATCATTTGAAAATGATACTAGTTTAGTCTTACATGAAAACTTATTTGGTTGGGGTGCTTTCAACTTAACTTGCTTATAGAAGTTTCTTATGAACATGATTCATATTGAAAACACTTTCCACACTAGGTAATTGATCATGACACTCAGGGAAATAGTTTAGCTTGGAATTTTTGGGGTGTTACAATATTTCCCCCTTGGGATCATTCATCCTCGAATGAAGACTAACTAGGCTTAGGTTGTAGGGAAAGAGCTACAATCCCACCATCTGAGTTCTAAAAGCTGGAGTACTGACATAATAACTAGTTTCTGACAGAAATATGAACTGAGCTAGGTTCGTGAGGCATGTATGTGTATTGTGAGCATAAGAACACTGATAGGACATGAAACTGAATGCCCAACATGATAACTGGTCTGGAGTGAGAGTAGGGAATTAGATGAAACTCATAAAAAATGATTGCATTCTTAGAAATCATAGTTAGCTAAAAGGAACATAAAACTGAGAGGAATAGCTATACGGGAAAACTATTCTCT
This sequence comes from Jaltomata sinuosa, assembly GCA_003996215.1. Lineage (NCBI taxonomy): Eukaryota > Viridiplantae > Streptophyta > Magnoliopsida > Solanales > Solanaceae > Jaltomata > Jaltomata sinuosa. Next base: position 222,866 of record QJPP01001744.1, on the reverse strand, counting down.
TCTAAACTGAACTTACCCGCATGGACTAAACTGAGCGTGAGGCCTTTTGGCCTTAGAAATGATTACTGGCAGGTCTGAACTGGTCTAATATGAGGAGTCTACTCTGTTTCTATCTAAAGCTACTGGACATCAGGTATGAGCATCCCAGGCAGGAAGTAAGAACAAGACTATTTCTGCCTTAAAAACAAAATAGTTGACAACTTTTAAGCTTAGGAACACCCTTTTTAGCTATACCAACTTCTCTGAATACCACACATACCATTTGCAACTAAAATTTTCATCAACGCACATATAGATGCTAAGGTCTGAGTCAAACTATCTACTTTTACCATGTTTAAGCCTATCTCGACTAAATCTCTTGCATCTAGAGTTATCTCCCAAGAATGATATTCTTTCTTATCACAAAAATCAACTAACCTTGAACTCTAATCAATGGGTCACTAGTCCCACAAAACAAAACCCACATGTATTTCATCATGACATTCAAGCCTATTATTGTGATCATCTCGTGGATTCTTTCTAGCTGACACTACCTGAGACTTATCTCCTCTTCCCTAGCATATCCAGAAACTATATATGCAAGAACTTCTGCAAAAGGACACCAAAAAGAGGAAAATCTAGTACTTCCCATTTAGGCTACTACTTAGCTTCTTACACTAACACACTTAGTGTGATCTATCCACTCAAGGTAAGGTCTAAGAAGTCAAGTACAGGGGTCTGAGTCTCACATACTAGACATATGAAGCATGGTTGGAGTAAGGAATCATAAGCATGAACTATTCAGGAAATCTGGTTTGAGCATATACATGAAGTAGCATGATTTCATTAGCCATCAAGGCATATCCTGAGGACTGAACTGAGTATATAGAACTGAGCATACTGTGAGACATGAGTTTACTTGTATAACGACTCTCATGGCATAAAGCTGGAATTCATAGAATCATAGAGTAAGACTGGAATCACTGTCTAGAGAAATTTTTGTTTATTCTAGGAGCTGAGTATGGATATGTATCTGTAGGGAGTGCATGAACTTATACATGAGTATGGCATAAATACGTCTGAGTGTAGTGTCATCTTGACTGAAGTGCTAGGAAATCTGCTGGAATAGGAATATATCGATATCCCATCATAGCCATTTCTAGAATTCTATACTGATTGAGTCACAAGACTCGACTTGGTTCTTCATTTTATCATCTCCCCCTTAGCTTCTGAACATCATACAACAACAACTACTCTGGGTGCACATGCTTAAGTCTCTCTTCTTTATCTCATGACTTAGTCACAGTTTACCAATTCACCTAGGCATCACATAGACATCTTATAACTGCTATAATTCTGAATCCATACACCTAGTTCTGGTGTCATTCTATCACTTATGGCCCATAATATCTCTATTCATACTAACTGTTAAGTGACTGTACTACCCAAGCGCTTATTGAACTATACCTTTTGGCTAAGGTTCCACTCGTAGTAAAGTTTATGGAAGAGGGTCTGAGAGCACGTTCTACTGTAGGCTCAACTGCACGAGTGGAAAAGGATACATGCTTTTGGATTCATATACTTTAATGTACTAGTGGGCTCTTCTCAAGCCCTTGTGCAGTCTATTAACTTTTTGATGGCTCTATCTGAGAGCATCTCACTGATAGGGATCTTAACTATACTGTCTCCACTACCTCGAAGGTGAGGCATGACTGGAAGAATTTGGATCAATGCATGAATCTACATAAGATTCTGAAGGAATAACTTTACTGCATGATCTGGAGTATGAACAAAGGGAAACATTTCCTAAATGCCTTGTAGCCCATCGAAGAAAAGTACAGACATCTTCATACCATTCTGCAAGACTCTACTAGACACAACTTTATAGATACCCTATGATACTTGAACTCTATGCTCTAAGACCAAGTTTGTCATACCTCGAGCCTACACCCTAGATGTCACATGGTGCTTACAGTCACAAATGACCCTAAGCTAACCAATGGCCTGGCATATTGCTGAGATAGAGACTGAAAGTAAATGCGGAAGCTGAAATGTGCTGAGCTCTTTTAAAAATATTATTAAAAAATAAACTATTATAAACTGATATAAAATGGCATTTGAAAACTGATACAATTGAGTGACTAACTGTCTGACTGTCTATGAAGCCTATACTAACATTTACTGTGGTTAGCTGGGACATGACCCCCAACTATCTTTAACCAATGTACAACAACTGAAATAACCGCTATAACTACTAACTGACTGGAGTTCCTGGAAAAGAAGAACTCATTCCTTGCTGGCTGGAAGCTGCAATCTGTCTGACCATGATCCTGTGAGCTAGCACTGAAACCTACATCATAAAATAATGCAACACAAGGAAGGTATGCAGTCAGTACTTTGAATGTACTGAGCATGTGAGATATGTACTTATAGAAAATCATGAAAAGATACATGTATACTTAAAGCATGGCTAAAAATTGGACTATGTATAACATCTAAAGTGCATAAGTCAAAGCTATATAATACAGACTCTTTTACTAAAGAAAATGTAAATCATGTTGTTGGACTGTAATTATGAGATTATGAGGTTTAAAGATAAGTAAACCTGTTACTTAGGATTTGATAGACTAAAAGATAAAGTATGTTTGTAAATAATGGACTAGAGCAACTGAGCTGAAATTCATGTTTAAAGTAAAATCTTTAGGGAGTTTATTCTATTAAATATGCTGAACATACTGATATATTATAGTTAATGTAAGCTAAAAGATATAAGCTGATGCATGACCAAGTATCTAACATGAACTGTAACATGCTGAACTGAACTAAATAACTGAAAGACTTAATGCAGGGTCAATGCAATACTGAGTCTGACTCTGGGAGCTACTACTAACCGACATACCCCAATTTGAGCTAACTACGGGGCCAACCTGTAACCCTGGATGGAAGGGCGTTCATACCTTGTCAAGGGTACAAACCAATCTGACGTGGATCCACTAAGTTGATATCCATAAGGGACAAGGATGTACAGCCTAATCTGACAGCTGACTTCTTTAATACCTATGGTGGCGCCGTAATTCTGGGACTTAGGGATTTCTACTAAAGATCTCAACCTAATCTGACAGCTGAACCTTCATCCCTTTGTCCAATCGGTGCTAAGCCTAGTTCCAACTGAATATAAAGATATGAACGCAACTGAAATACTGGATAGCTCAAAGTACTAATATAATCTGAGAATGCAACTATTACTGAGACTGAGGCATTCTAATCCTATAATTTTGACTAAATGAGTACCTTACTGATAATGCATGAGGATGATTTATATCATGTGACATATCTGAATGTCATACTAATCATGAAGCTTACTGAGTTCATAATCATTGATGGCATATCTGTATACCATGCTAATCACAAGCCCTACTAAGTTCATCATCATTGATGGCATATGTTGAAAGTCCATATTTAAAATATATTCTTGTAAAACATACTGAAGGTAAACTAAAGCCTGCTAAATCATGCATAGTTCTTTCTTACTAAAATAATTTGACTGAAGTAATTGGGAATCATGAATGCTTGTCTGGAAGCAAAACCCGTAGTTAAAATCATCATGAGGAAACTTAAACGTGTTTAGACTGAATGCTGACTAGCTGAACTAGATTCTTAAAAGAGCACTGAATTTGGAGAAGTTTAAAGATAGTCTGTAGATTGAAAACTGGCTAATTTCATACTTAAAATTGAAGTCTAGAAATCTAGGTTAAATTTTGAAGAAAGACTACCATTTCAGGCTTGATTCTTGGTTTCTTAAAGTTCTTGTAAAAGATCTTGCAAGTCATTGAAATCATGAAGCAAATCTTCTAAAATAGGCTATAATTCATGTAGAAATCATAAGGACTGAATTGTGTAAAATTTAGCATGATTGGGTAAGAACCCTAGTTTCTAACATCATGAAATTCAAAATAGAAGACTGAGGTTTTGGGAATAAGGGTAAACTAAACCCTTACTGAATACCCACATACCTGGTGGAAGATAATTCCTGGAGAGAAATCTAAAGTTAAAGCTTTGGAGAAGAAGCCCTAGGTCTGAACTTTGGAGAAGAGCGTTCTTTTCTTCTTGAAACTGACTTGAGAGGAAACTGGCTTGTTTTGAGGTTTTGGCTTAATGAAAATAAGCCTAAAACTATTTATAGTTGGAGTTCAAAGAAAAGGTAATGGCCTGAAATACCCCTGGGAAACTAAATTAAAAGCTTCTGAAATTTCACGGGATATCGAACCACAGATTGGTTGACGGACCATGGTTCTGAATGATGGACCATCAACTGACCTGTGGTTCTGTCCCTGAGTTCTAGGGTTCTTTGAAGGTGATTCCACGAGTTTATAGGATGGACTGTCATTTGGAATGATGACCCGTGAAGTCACCCGTGGAAATCTTGAAGAAAGGCTGAAAATTGACAAACCACGGGTCATACTACGGACCGTGGTTTTGGTCTACGGGTCGTGAACCAACTTGTCATTTTGAAGGTGAAAATTTTAAGTTGCAGGTCTATTTTCACGAGTTATAGTACGGACTGTGGTTCGGAACCACTGTTTGTCATTCCCATCCATAGTCACTTGCAGTGCTGCGGTAAAATACCCATAACTTTTTACTCCGGACTCAGATTAATGCGCAGTTGGTGTTGTTGTAAAGAAGACTAAAAAATCTTTAATTTGGTGGGTAATAGGCCACCTAAATCTTCATATTTTAGGAGGTGTGATCATTTGAAGATGATACTAGTTTAGGTTTACATAAAAACTTCTTTGGTTGGAGTGCTTTCAACTTAACTTGCTTAAACATGATTCACATTGAAAACACTTTCCATACTAGGGAATTGATCATGACACTCATGTAAATATATTGGGTCTTATCTTGGAATTTTTTGGGGTGTTACATATTTTTACTCATTGAAATTTATCATTAGTTCGTAAATTAGTCAATGATTAAGCAAAGTTTGAATATTATACACTCCCCCCATTCTTTCGAAATCATTGATTAATAGTCATCTAAACTACTAATGTTTTAACTTTCACCATATTCCCTGTGAGTTTCGACCCCAACCTTTGTTGGGTTCTATATTTGACAACGACTGCTTATACTTCTTAAGTGAGGTGTAATTTGGACATATCAAATTCTGACTCTATTGCCAGCGAATACGGTCATCTATTAAGTCCGTTGTGTTTACATGACTCTTAGTAATATTTCCTAATTTTACTTTTATTTGTTATTTTTTATTTTTACAGAATACAACTTTGTGCATGCCAAATACCCGACTCTCGGGTGAACCAATATTACCTTACAATCCCCAAGATTGCAAAAACTCTAAGGCTCAATATGAATGCACAACAGGGTGAGGTAACAAGGCTTGCTGAAGCCCAGCAACACCTGAACGATGATGACATTGAGGTTGATGCTGCATTGGGTGATGATGTTGCAATGGATAATGTTTACAATATTGCCTCTGCCGATTAAAGACCTCAACATAAGGGTAGAGGTCGACAACAGCCAAGACCTTTTGCCTTGGATGATGATGATGACATTGACCTGGATGGAGTTCGTGCTACGGGTGCTATTGTTCTTCTCCTGTTAGAGCCTAGTGCTAAGTTTAATATCACCAGCACTATGATACAGTTGCTAAATTTGAAGGGGATATTCAGAGGAGTGGTTGGTGATGATCCCAACAGGCACTTGATGATTTTGTGGGAATCTGCAAATTCTTTGAGCTATCGAGAGTGAGCGAAAATGGTATCCTACTGAGGTTATTTCCATTGTCTTTGTCTGATGAGGCAGCATTGTGGTTGACCGAGTTAACACCCAATTTTATAACAAACTGGAGTAAGCTGAAAGGACCTTTCCTAGAAAGGTTCTTTCCTCCCTCCATGATGATACAATTTTGGGATGAGATTAGTAACTTCAGGCAACAACCACATGAGGCCTTACATGATACCTGGATGAGGCTTGAGAACAAGTTGACTCAGTACCCGAATAATCAATTGACAGATGAGTTTTTTGATGCAAACATTCAACAGGTCCTTAAACTCGGCTACCAAGCCAATACTTGATAATGCTGCAGGGGGAGCATTCATGAGGCTTACATTTATTGAGGCCACTGCTATCTTGGACCAGCTCACCAAAACAAATACAGCTTGGCATACTCGGAACTCTGAAGTAGCAAATAATATATATGCAGTGGGAATGTCGGCTGAGAAGTGCATGAAAGAATAAGAATGGGATCAACACATGGCCCACTTGAAGACAAAGATGGACCTGCTAATGAAGAATTTATTGGTAGGAGGAATTAAGAAAGTAAAAGTTGTAGGTTCACAGAGTAGAGCAACTGAGGCAGAGTCTGACGAAGAAGCTAATTATTTGGGGGGTTTCCAGGCTTATGGCCAAGGAATCAAGGTCGGAACTATCAGAAGGACAATTATTATGAAAAGTCTGGCTACAAGGACAGAGATCAAGGAAACTAGAAGAACAAAAATGATAGAGGTGGATTGTATGTACCACCTGTGAATTGTGATAGGGCTAGCAATAGCACGGGGACTTCCAGTGTGGAAGCCATGTTAGCTAAAGTTTTATCAAAGGTAGAATTGACTGACTCGAGGGTGAAGCAGATAAAAGGTGAGCTATCATCCATGGGTCAGTTGGTGGACTCGCATTCTACCTCTATTAAGCAGTTAGAGAAGCATATATGGCAACTTTTGACAGCTCTAAACCAATGAAAGAGCAGTACCTTTCCTAGTGATACCATACAAAACCCAAGGAATGATGGGAGTTATATGGCGATCAGTACAAGAAGTGGCAAAACACTATTGGAATCACATCCAATAATTCAGACTAAAAAATGTGATATTGTTGATGATGATGAGTTAGTAGATGATGAGAATGAGGTTGATGAAAGTATGGGTGTACCTCCCGAAAACCCCACCATGGTGAAGGATGCTACTCAAGTGCTTAATGAGAAAAGAAAGGACATTGAAAAACTTCCAACTCAAATACCCAAGCGGTCTCCTCCATTTCCTCACAGGATCAAAAAAAGGTGGAAGACGACAAGTTCCACAAATTCATATCTATGCTCAAGCAAATATCGGTGAACATCCCTTTGGTGTATTCTCTTGAGAAAATGCCCTGATATGCCAATTTTATGAAGGAATTGATCACTAAAAAGAGGTCGGTGAGTTTTGAGCCTGAAGATAACTTTCACCATTGTAGTGCAATCTCATCGAGGTCATTGGGTCAAAAGAAGGAGGATCCATATGCCTTTACTATTCCCTGCACCATCGGGGAGTTCAAATTTGCAAATGCACTCTGTGATTTAGGATCTAGCATTAATTTGATTCCGCTAGCTATCTATCGGTAGTTTGGCTTGGGAGCCCGCAAACCAACTACCATGATGCTACTGATGGCTGATAGATCTGTAAAGAGACCAATGGGCATACTTTATGAAGTGGTAGTTAAGGTTTTCAAGTTTATATTTCTGGAAGACTTTGCAATCTTAGATTGCAAAGTAGATTTTGAAGTGCCCATAATTTTGGGGCGACCTATTTTTGTGACTGGAAAAGTGCTAGTTGATATGGAGAGTAATAAACTGACTTTCAGGCTGAATGATGATATAGTCAAATTCAATGTTTGTATGTCTATGAAGCAGCTGAGAGACATGAGTGTCGTGTCAGTTATTGATATGATTGTTGATTCTGAGTTGGAGGTATATGTTGAGGAGAGGTTAACGGTGGAGACTTTGGTTGCAGTAATGATGAACTTTGATGGTGATGACATCGAAGACTATGAGGAGATAGTGAATGCTTTGTTATGAATAGGTTCATATTCCTATGCTCCAACGAAGCTAGACTTTGACCTAAAGAATAGGTCGACACCTCCCGTAAAGCCTTTGATTGAAGAGGCACCTATGTTAGAGTTAAAAGAATTGTCAAGCCATCTCAAGTATGTTTTTTGGGTGATAATAACACAGTACCCATGATTATTGTTGTGGATCTTGTGGAGTGACAGGTAAAGGCATTGTTGTCAATAATATGGAGGTATAAAAGAGTTATTGGCTGGACTATTACAGATATCATCGAAATCCCATCAGGTATTTGCACTCATAAAATACAATTGGAGGATGAGTGTACACCTACCACTGAGCATCAGCGAAGGTTAAATCCACTGATGCAAGAAGTTGTAAAGAAGGAAATCATCAAGTGGCTCGATACAGGAGTGGTGTACCTGATTTTCGACAGTAAATGGGTAATCTGGTGCAATGTGTCCCAAAAAAGGGAGGTATGACTGTGGTAGAATATGAAAGAATGAGTTGATTCCATTGAGATTGGTCATTGGGTGGCAGGTCTGTATGGATTAAAGGAAGCTTAAATCTTGGACTTTGCGGGATCACTTCCCGATGCCTTTCATGGATTAAATGCTTGACAGATTGGTCAAGAGATGATTATATTTCTTTTTGGATGGGTATTTGGGGTACAACTAAATATCCATTGCATCGGGAAATTAAGAGAAAACCACCTTCACATGCCCGTATGGAACTTTTTACTTTAGGCGCATGCCTTTTGGCTTGTGTAACACTCCAGCTACATTCCAGAGATGTATGGTATCCATCTTCTCTGATATGGTAGAGGATACATTGGAAGTCTTTATGGATGATTTTTCTATGATGGGTGATGCTTTCAAAGATTGCTTGACTAATCTGAGTCAAGCTTTGCAAAGATGTGAAGAAGCAAATCTTGTTCTAAACTGGGAGAAAGGCCACTTTATGGTGAAATAAGGCATTGTGTTGGGGCATAAGAAATTAGTGAGATTTATTGAAGTTGATAGATCCAAGATTGAAGTAATTGAGAAACTACCTCCACTCATCTCAGTAAAGGGTGTCAGGAGTTTCCTTGGTCATGTAGGGTTCTATAGAAGATTTATCAAGGACTTCTCCAAGATTGCCAATCCATTGTGCACGCTGCTTGAGAAGGAAGCAAAATTTGTATTTGATGGTGACTGCTTGAAGGCATTCGAATGCCTAAAGGAGAAGTTAGTGCCGTCCCCCATTATAGTTACCCCGGATTGGTCCAAACCATTTGAGGTAATGTGTGATGCAAGCGGTGTTGTGCTTGGAGCCATTCTGGGTCCGAAAAAAGACAAGCTTTTTCACCCTTTTTACTATGCTGGTAAGGCATTGAATGGGGCGCAAAAGAATTACACGGTCACATAACAAGAGCTGCTGGCGGTTGTTTATGCCTTTGAAAAATTTAGGGCATATCTTCTTGGCACGAGAGTTGTGGTGCACACCTACCATACCGTATTGATATACCTCATGGAAAAGAAATATGCCAAACCTTGATTGATCAGATGGGTGTTGTTATTTCAAGAATTTGACTTTGAAGACAAAGACCGAAAGGGTTATGAAAACCAAGTGGATTACCATCTTTCCAGACTAGAGAATGAAGGTAAAGTGGTAGATGAGCTGGAAATCAATGATTCATTTTTGTATGAGCATGTTTTGGCCGCTTCACTTGACTTTGTGCCATGGTATGCTGATCTTGCCAATTACTTGGTCAATGACATAATGCCGGAAGAGCTGAACTTCCATAAGAGGACGAAATTCCTTCATGATGCAAGTAATTATTTTTGGGATGAGCGTTACTATTCTGGTTGTGTCCTGATAATATAATCAGAAGATGTGTACTGGAAATAGAAATGATGAGCATTTTGCAAGCCTGTCATTCTTCCCCAGTTGGTGGATATCATGCAGGTGATCGTACCACTCGGAAGATCTTACAGTAGGTATTACTGGCCCACGATTCACAAAGTTCATAAAGATGCCCATGACTTGGCCAAATCTTGTGACCAGTGCCAAAGACAAGGAGCTATATCTTGGAGGCAAGAGTTGCCAATGTCCACAATCCTGGAGGTTGAGTTGTTTGACGTTTGGGTCATATATTTCATGGGCCCATTTGAAAGCTCCTATGGTAATAAGTTCATCTTGGTAGCGGTTGATTATGTGTCAAAGTGGGTTGAGGCTGTAGCTTTAGCTGATAATGAAGGAAAAAGTGTGGTTTCATTTTTAAAAAGAAACATCTTCTCTCGGTTTGGCACTCCTCGCAGAATCATAAGCGATGGAGGATCACACTTTTGCAACAAGGCATTCCATGATACTTTACCTAAGTATGGTAGGAAATAGCACAAAGTGGCCACTCCATACTACTCGCAAACTAGTGGACAAGTAGAAGTGTCCAACCGTGAGATCAAAGCAATAATAGCAAAGTCGATGAATGCTAATCAGAAGGATTGGGAACGAAAGCTTGATGATGCACTCTGCGCTTATCAGACGACATTCAAAATGCCAATAGGTATGTATACTTACCAATTAGTTTTGAAAAAGCTTGTCACTTGCCTGTCGAACTTGAGCATAAGGCCCTGTGGGCGCTCAAGAAGCTGAATCTTAGCTGGAACGATGTTGCAGAGTTGAGGTTAGAACAACTAAATGAGATGGATAAGTTCCGACTGATAGCTTATGAGAGGGAAGGTCTCTACAAGGAGAAAATGAAGTTGTATCATGACAAGAGGATTAAAAAGAGGGAATTTAAAGTCGGGGACTTAGTGTTGTTGTTCAACTCAATGTTCAAATTGTTCCCCGGAAATCTCAAATCCAAATGGTCCAGGGCTTTCAGAGGTGACCAAGTGTTCCCATCCGGTGTTGTTGAGCTAGAGAACAAAGATGAGGAATGGTTCAAAGTAAATGGACAGCGGGTCAAGCAGTATATCGTCTTCTCAGAAGAGGTAAAGATCTTGTATGTGGTGTATCTTCATAAAGTTTGAGTAACCAAGATACTCGAGTCATTCTGCAACATTAAATTAGGCGCTAAATGAGAGGCAACCCATATTTTTTTATTGTAAAATCACCATAAAATAGGTTGTATTTTGTAGTATTGGTTAATATGGGTGTTGAGTGTGCAAGAATCACATGTACAGGTAAAGGCATTATTCTGTTTAATGGTGATGAGTCACATGACATGTCGTCAAAGAGGTGACAGATCATCACCCTAAATCATCACACAATGGCAGTTATAGTTATGGTTCTGGTTAGTCATGACGGCTCAGGTGATGAGTCACCATATGTGTGAAGGGAATACGATCGTCAAAAAAGTGAGTAGCTCAATGAGATTTTGTTTAAGTTTGACGGCTCATGTGATGAGTCACCAGATATGTGACGACTCATCACATAAGTCACAAAATGATACACTTGAGTAGCCCCCTCTGTTTTGGGTTGGCGACTCTAGTTACAAGTCGTTAGCCTGGTGACTGATCGTCAGCTAAGCCACCAACCCAGGTAAGTCCTTCTCTTTTATATGTGACCTGATCTGACCCAAACCCAGTAAACCCTAAACTCGAACTGACACGATGAGAATTTAAACCCCAATTAAAAGAAATCCATTTCAATTTGAAACAGTTTCTTTCCCAATTTTCTTCTCACATTCAACTTCCACAAATCCTCTAAATCATCTATTCCTAATCCATCGAACACCGCATAAATCACCTCCTCCACTAAAATCTCTCACACGCTTTCCCTCCCTGACAAATCACTATCTCATACCATTCCACCAATAGTGTTCTTTGATGGTTTGGTATACTTTCGTGCCTCCAGGATGCATTGTATATGGTGAAGTATGTGATTCGTTCAAAATTTCTCTCCTCAGATTTTCATCATTAGGAACACATAACCTATTTTGATAAAATAGGACACCGTCCTCACCCAAAGTAAAATCACGTTTTTCTCCATTTTGAACTTCTTTTATCAATCTTGCAAGCTTCTCATCCAATTTCTGTGCTTCTTTCACCTGTTCAAGTAATATTGGCTTGATTTTCAGATTAGCAACAAATGAACCATCAAGATTAAGTGCAAGACAAGAATTCATGGCTCTTAACTCAAGAAGCAAGGGTAAGGGACTTAAAGATAAACTTGCAAAGGATTTACGGCTTAGGGCATCTGCAACCACGTTGGCTTTTCCCGGATGATAGTCAATTGTGCAGTCATAATCTTTGATGAGTTCAAGACATCTTCGTTGTCTCAACTTCAGCTCTTTTTGTGTACCCAAGTACTTTAAACTCTTGTGATCAGTAAATATATTACACTTTTCTCCGTATAAGTAATGCCTCCAAATTTCAAAGCAAACACAATAGCAGCAAGTTCAAGATCATGAGTAGGATAATTCAATTCATGTGGTTTCAATTTTCATTAGGCATAAGAAATAACTTTTCTTTCTTGCATCAGAACTCAATCGAGACCACGATGAGAAGCATCACTGTATATCACATATTCTTTCCCTTCAGTTGGTTGAGTAAGTATAGGAGCTTGTGTCAACAAGGATTTGAGAGTTTCAAAGCTCTCTTGGCATTTGTCATCCCAAGTAAACTTGACTTCCTTCTTCAAAAGATTAGTCAAAGGAGAAGCTATAATAGAGAAGCCTTTCACAAACCTTCTATAGTATCCTGCTAAGCCTAAGAAACTTCTTACTTCTGTAGGACTTTTGGGTGGATTCCATTCAACAATAGCTTGAATCTTACTAGGATCCACCTTCACACCTTCAGCTGACACAACATGTCCTAGAAAAGCCACTTCACTAAGCCAAAATTCACATTTAGAAAGCTTAGCATAAGCTCTTTGTCCCTCAAAATTTACAAAATAATGCGGAGGTGTTTATCATGATCTTCACTATTCATGGAATACATTAGAATATCATCTATAAAGACAATCACAAATTGATCAAAATAGGGCTTAAATACTCGATTCATTAGATCCATGAACATCGCAGGAGCATTTGTTAACCCGAATGGCATCACCAAAAAATCATAATGACCGTATCGAGTTCTAAAGGCAGTTTTGGGAACATCTTGATCTCTTACCCGTAGTTGGTAATACCCAGACCTCAAATCAATTTTTGAAAATAAGTTAGCACCCTTCAGCTAGTCAAATAAATCATCAATCCTAGGCAGTGGATATATGTTCTTGATTGTTATCTTGTTCAATTGTCTATAGTCAATGCAAAGCCTAAGAGTGCCATCTTTCTTATTTACAAATAAGACAGGTGATCCCCAAGGAGAAACACTAGGATGGATAAAACCCTTCTCAACAAGTTTCTGCAATTGAACTTTCAACTCCCTCAATTCTGCTTGATCCATTCTATAGGGAGTTATAGAAATAGGAGTAGTTCCGGGAACAAGCTCTATCGGAAATTGAACTTCTCTTTCAGCAGGCATCCCAGGAAGATTTTTAGGGAAGACATCAGGAAAATTACACACTGTAGGTATTTTCTTGAGGCTAGGACTCTCCAAACGTGTATCAACTATTTGAGCAAGATAGGCATCACAGGCTTGACGAATCATCTTTCTTGCAAAGACCGTCGAAATAATATTAGATGTTAGTGATCTCTCACCTTGAACAATGATGTGTGAAAATGTAGGATCTTTAAAAGTCACACACTTTGACCTACAATCCACTACTGCATGGTATTTATAGAGCCAATCTGTCACGACCCGATTTCTCAAGTAAAGATGGCACCTACAATCCCCCAGTAGGCGAACCAATTCCCGTAGCCCAGAACGGTTAGTAATGGGCTACTACCTAACAAAAATGCACCAGCAAGCATAAATAAGCGAAAGCAAAACTCGAATATAAATACATAAAGGAAACTACACCAACCCCAAGACTTGGTATCAATAGTACAGAAGCTTCTAATAGGATACAAGTGCTAGTAGTAACAAAATACAACATAAATTGCCTCCGAAAGTACAAGGAGCAACAGTACAACAGATGAGATGTAGACAAGCCCCGACCGTCAGGTGCTCACCCTAGTCTCAAAGATCCAAAAGCTGCACGAGTCTCCAACGTGATCAACGGCGAAAGCTCAGCTAATATCTGCACAAAAAAGTGCAGAAGTGTAGTATGAGCACCAAAACCACGGGTACTCAGTAGGTATCATCGGCCGACTGAGCGCATATAAGATATAAAAGCAGTAAGTAATAGATATCAAGAAAGCAGTCACTGAAGCAATAAGCAAGGCACAAGGAGCTAGCACCGATCATCCATGACCAAGAGCTTCAAGTAACACATGCTAGCACAGAGATACAATTACTCAGAATCACAGGTGAAGGAAAGCAGAACGCACCTGGAGTCCTTGCACAACAATATAAGTAAGTAGAGAGAGACTTGAGAAAATAGCGGTACACCGGTAACCTCAAGTGGAAGGAAAAGACAAAGAGCAGTCTAACATACTCAAAATGGAATCAACCAGTATAAGGAAATCATAACACCAATCCAATCATATGATAGCATAACCAGGGAATCACCTCACAAGTACAACCCTAGGATGAAATAACTAGGCCACAATAACTAAGAGATACCACTCAACTTCCCACAAGAATAGAACCAGAGTCTCACACTCTGCTCAGAAGGCCACACAAAAGTGCCTCAATAAGATAGAACTCCAAAGCCCTCTCAATAATCAAAAATCCCACAACCAAAGCCTCAACAGGCTAGCCATCACTAATCTTTCAAGAACCGGGTGCCAAGACAAGCTCTAAGTAAAAACAAGAGTAAATATAGTCTACCTACAGTCCCAACGGCCGCCCATACAACCGAGGAACACAATCAACTGAAAGCAACCCTCCGGCATCCCATACTACCGGAGCGTACACTGAACACACAGCAAACAAGGGTGGAATCCAATGCATGATATGATATGATATGAAATAGAACCTCTGTATGTACCTCCTCCGGTGCCAATCGGGCCCAGCAGGTAAGTTCCATGGAAGGACTCAGCCTGTATACCTCTACTCCACCATATACCCTTCCTTCCAGCGCACGTAGCCCGAAGCCCCAGGCCCGGAGCGGCAAGGTCCATGGAGGTCTCCGACCCCATACTAAAACTCAGTATCAAGACATGTCATCCGGAAGCAAGTCCGGGATCAAGATAGAGACCCAGTCTCAAATATGCATCCCCAGACCCTGTCCAGGACTAAAGTAGTATAAAATGCCTCAAAAACCCCTCCAAGGGTGCCCGGGCGTAATCGGGTCTAAAATTGTAGTAAATCAAGTCTAGTGCTCCGCCCTGCAGAACTAGTAGTATCAGTAATAAAATCAAGTTTGGTGCTCTGCCCCGCAGAGACTAGTATCAGTAATAAAATTAAGTCTGGTGCTCTGCCACGCAGAGACTAGTATCAGTAATAAAATCAAGTCTGGTGCTCTGCCCTGCAGAGACTAGAACCAGTAATAAAATCAGTGCAAATCATCAACAGTACCAAAAAGGGCCCCCAGGGCCATGCAAATTTAGGAAAACTGTCAGTAGTGGCTCGTAGCCAAAACTGTAGTAAAACATGTAGGGGAAAACCTTTTTCATGGATGATATGCTCGCACACAAATATAAAAGTAGCCCAACGGCTCACAACAATTCCTATCAGCCCTGCACAGCCCCAATAGCTACTCAGCAGACATAACTAGCCTAAAAGGATAATCTCTATATCCGGGACTCGCGGACATTCCCAAATAGCCCACCATCTATGTTCCAGAGACAATACAAGGCCACACAGGACCACAAGGGTAATATACAATACTACACGAATACTACAAACAACGCATGAAATAACGGACGAACAAGGTGGACATGGTCTGGGGTACCAACCTATAACAACCCATCCAAGGATGCTAATTAATGCAGTTATAGCCTATATACGCAGAGTCTAGATAGGGGAAAATCATAACCTACCTGTCATCCGATGACTAGCTGCGGGAATGGCATCGTCTAAACTCGAACAGCTCCAGGAAGCTTTGAATCACATAAAACAAATACTTTCAACTGAAGCCCCAAAGGCGTCTCTATGAAGCCTGACCAACCAAGGTAATGGAAAAATTGCTAGAATCGACAAGGCTGCAAGAACGAGTCATAGCCATTTGATAAGGTATTAATGTCACACTCGCGACCAGCCAACTCCAAAACATAAAGTAAGGCCAATAACAATAACAAATGGCTGCTAAATCCAACAAAAATACGTTAACCACATCTCCAAGGAGCGACGAGCTCCCAAGGAACTATTTCAAGGCGTACTTCACGTTTGTACAATCCAATCACTATCGTATGTGATCCCAAAAAGAATCGCACAATTTCCCAATACCTCCAGCACCTTACCACAACCATAACACCACAACAATAACCAAACATAACAAGATAAAGGGGCTGTCCAAAGCCACAAATCCAAAATACCACTTCGTGGCTCAGAAATCCATAAAATAATACTAGAACATATAATAACGAAGGAGGGTCATAGCAGAGAGATTTTCATGACAAAAATATTCAATATTCAAATATTAACAACCTGCCTCCTTGCAGGAACAACAAACATATCCAAATCCAACAAGAAACTACTACAAGTTATCGAAAAATACAACTTTTCGTGACTAGAAGCTTAGAATCTTGATTCAACAAATATATAAGTGTACGGGATCCATAACTCTCCAATATAACTCCGTAGCTACTGCCAAATACTCAGAAAACACCTGCTGGATTGCTGCATCAACACCCATGAAGATACACCATGAAATCGACGGGGAAAACTATACCAAAATGACGAGCTCGCGACGTAGAGCAACTTCCGTTAAACTTTCGAATTGAAAGGATCAAAGTACATGGATTATTTATGTACTCTCCCTCTTATTTTCTATGAATTTTGGGTGAAAAATATGGGTTAAAACGAAGGAGAAATCAGCTTTTATAAGCTGAACCGACTTAGGACGTGGGCCCCGCCTTGACGAGTCTGCTTGCGCAGTCTTACAAAAATATGAATATCTCACTATTCTGAACTCGTATGGATGAATGGTTTAGTGCGTTGGAAACTAGACTCGTAGACCTTTGATTTGGTATATCGGGGGACCACTAACTCTTTATATATAGGGAGAAACACCACAAGACATTTAACCTAAATTTGAAGAGAATTCCTAAAAAAATTTACAATAACTTTTTTCGACTTTTGTTTCGCAACTTGCTTGACTTCAAAACTTATCATACGACCATTTTGCGATTATAATACCTCATAACACATCCGTCTTAGTATATTAGACACTATTAGTCTTACCCCAAAGGCACGGGTTACTTTAAACCTTCCAAACAGGCGAGGTGTTACACGAGGCATTTCTTTAACTCAAACTTTCGAGTAAGGAATTCCTTTGACCTAGAACCTTGGTTTAATTCTTTGATATTACCAAGAATATTGTCGAAAGTCAACGATTTCCAAAGTTGAAGCTCTAAAATGAGGAACGGCCATAAAGACCAAACAAATAGCCCGGGCACCTAACTATCTGTCCCGACAAGTCATAAATGACTTGGGCCGCTACAAGTAAGCTATAATGGTACAAGAAAGGCAAAAACGTGTAAATGACCGGAAGGGTCATTACATCATCCACTACTAAAAATACTTTCGTCCCCAAAAGTCAGGAAGGAAGAAAATACCAGAGATTTAAAGATAGCGGATACAACGCCCGCACTACTCTCTCAAACAACCCGGGTAACCTCCGCGACCCGACGGCACCCAATATAACAGAACCAAAGAAAGCAACCAAGCCTTAATTTCTTACTAGCCAAGCTAGATTTCAACCTCCAAAGATCTGCCAACCTAAACTGAACCTCGAGAATCTTAACCGAAAAGCACCTACACAACACCGAAACTAGAGCACCAAGGTTATCAACACACAAAACTCGAATCCTTAAAACCATACAAGTTTACCAGAGAATCCATCAACCCAAAAACTCTAACTCATGAACCCGCTGTTCCGTAAAAGCCCTCTTTTTTTTAAACTGAATCCTTTAGCACCACAAAAAGGAATCTGCATACAAGCTGAACACTCAAACCACCCTCGAAGCATCAACTGACACACCAGAGATCCATAGTTCCTGCTTATACTTTACCACGAACGAAGTCACCCATTGTATAAATGCGTTTTAAACCAAGATATAGGCTACTAGCCTTTGCCATCCAAGATAACAACCCGTAGCATATCATTGAAACTAAAGTTACCTGCCTTGACTGACCACCAACCAACGAACAAACATTTTTTCTAACATCAAATTCTCTAACTGAATCGTGCCAGGTCTGAATCATCTTAAAGTGAATGAGCCAGGGCAATCTGCCCAAAAGACCCAAACCAAAACCACGATCCTGCAAGAAGTTTGGTAAGCCTACCACGAAGTCCGTAACTATGATCCAAGCTCCCAACTCTAGAAAACACTGCTGCTACTCCGAACACTCGAACACCATTTGAATGTGAAATCACCTTACGAATCTCACCTCAGGAAGAAGTCCACCATGCCACAAATATCAAGTCCAAACAATCCGAAGGCAAAGGAAAAGGTGCTTGGGGTTCAAAGTTACCATCTAGCCATAGAAATTTTGGCATATACTTTCAACTCATTCCTTTGGCTCGAATCAACCGCTCTACTGGTTCTGCAAACACCAACCACTTCGAAGCATATATCATAATAAACTTCTAGTCCATACTGGCTGAGTCTAACCAACACTGGAATCCAACATAAACAACAACTCTGGAGGAATCAATTAAACAAGCTTTCAAATCCTGGGCAAACGAATGGCTATTACCATTCTCTACGTATCATCAGAGCTCAAAAATAGCCTCGCTAGTCTCAACCCGCACAAGCTGACCACATAAAGCATACACCACTGCTGACGCTTAAACTTTCACCACTGAGTCTGTCCAACCATGGTAGAAGAACCTCGTACTAACTAGAACACTGCTGAAATCTAGAATATCTCGCCTCTTGCAGAGGTTAGCCAAGGACTAGGTGTCCAAGGCCAATAGTCGCATCCACAACTGAAGTAAAGAAGATAAGTTGCCCGCACCCACTGCCTCCCGGCACTAGGATGCTGCAACCAAATAGAAACTGCCACGAACCATCCGATGTAACCTGCCAAGCCATGATTCTGAATCCCAACTTTCAAAACTACCAACTAAAGCCTTGGTCGAACCAGTATACTGCCAATGAACCTGTAAGAACCCAAGCCAACTAGGCCTGAATATGCAAATTGCCAACACCACAGTTGCTACTAAAACAAAACCAATCAATGGAAAACCCACATCAATGTATAGACGGCTGAATCGAATCACCGACACACAATCCCAAAGCAAACCTTCATCGCCACCTCATGCAACTACGAGGACACATAAACATATACAAAGAGTATCTCCCTTCTTTTTCAACTAAACAAAAATGCTTCCTTAGCACATACTAAACCTTACAAATCCTTTCTCAAATAAGAACCTGAAGCCATTACCTTACTACTCATAGCTACACGTCAAATTCAATAAGGTAGGAGAAGAATGGGCCAGATGCCCAACTCACCAGAAATGCCTACAAATACAAGCCTTACCATGAGGTTACGATCAACACTTAGTCGGAAGTGCTTAAAGTTAAGACCCAATCACGATGGCAACATCCAGAGCTCATCAAAAGAACTACGATTAAGATTCGTTCTAACTGGAGCTAGGGATACAACAAACCACCCAACGGACCATGAAGTGGAGGAGACTATGGGAACAACCCACATACCTGCTAACCTCCTAAACTAATCAACAAAGAGGGTCGACTCTAGATGCTCGGGAGACCAAACCAATCTATGTACACTAGCATAACCAATATCTCCCAACTGAGGCAAAATCTCAACTCCGGCCTAACTATCGGTAATACACCGAACCATCACATGGATCTCTAGCCACGCTAGATAACGTCCTAGGCAACAACCATCTAGGACCGCTCAACAAGGGAAACCCAACCAAAAGTCCAGAATCACAATGAAACAAGGGTAACCCAACTAGAAATAGAATAACAAGAACTACCCATGAGCTACAACTCCGGGAAAACACCTCTCAAGACTAACGTACCCCCATCCACTACTAAAGAATAAACTACCAATAAAATAACATATCGGTACTACAATTCGGGTAGCCAAACAACTTAAACAAGTAGCAGGTAGACATATAAGCAATTACACGACAGAAGGGATAGAGTCGCAACACGAGCGGGACTAACATAAGTCGAAGGTAGAAAAAGCCTAACCTGGAGCAATAATATCAGGAACCTCTACCTCTGGCCCATCAAGAGGAGTATCAAGCTGATGGGATATAACTCTGGACTGAGTAGTCGAAACTAAAGGCCCAATCGGCCCTCGCCGGGGACAATATGTATAAAGGTAACCAATCTCTCCACAATGATAACAACCAGGCTGTCTGGGATACACAATCCTGGGGCAATTCCTAGCAAAGTGCCCATGCTCACCACACCAAAAAAAGCCTATACCATATGAAATCCGACGGGAAAATCTCACCTCGTACTCCAATATCGAAAGACAACCCTGTTGAAGAACTAGAATCTCACCTATAACTGAAGCACCACTCACAGAACCAGGTACTGAAACACTCACCGAAGGGCTCAGAGTCCTAGCCACGGTGTCTTGAAGGGCTGAGGTCACTATAAATCCAGTAGGAGGTTGGGCTGACCCCACACCCCCTATCTAGTGCAGTAAACCCTCACTCTAAAGTCTTGGTGCTAACGAAAGCACTGAAGCAACAAGCACAGAAGCCTCTACACCAACCGTTATCGCACTCGTATGAGGCATCTCAAAATGAATGAACAACCGAAGTTTAGAAGTCAATAGAGCCAGGAACACACGATGAGGAGCCAAAAAGATGAAACTTTTCCTAATAATGCCCTGTAGCCTCCCGCAGATAGGATACAGGCGTCATCGTATCGATCCGCGAGACTATACTTAGACACTTGCTTCTGTACCATGAAACCGGTGAACCTAGAGCTCTAATACCAAGCTGTCACGACCCGATTTCTCAAGTCATGATGGCACCTACAATCCCCAAGTAGGCGAACCAATTCCCGTAGCCCAGAATGGTTAGTAATGGGCTACTACCTAACCAAAATGCACCAGTAAGCAGAAATAAGCGAAAGCAAAACTCGAATATAAATACATAAAGGAAACTACACCTACCCCAAGACTTGGTATCAATAGTACAGAAGCTTCTAATAGGATACAAGTGCTAGTAGTAACAAAATACAACATAAATTGCCTCTGAAAGTACAAGGAGCAACAATACAATAGATGAGATGTAGACAATCCCCGACCGTCAGGCGCTCACCCTAGTCTCAAAGATCCAAAAGTTGCACGAGTCTCCAACGTGATCAACGGCGAAAGCTCAGCTAATATCTGCACAAAAAAGTGCAGAAGTGTAGTATGAGAACCAAAACCACAGGTACTCAATAGGTATCATCGGTCGACTGAGCGCATATAAGATATAAAAGTAGTAAGTAACAGATATCAAGAAAACAGTCACTGAAGCAATAAGCAAGGCACAAGGAGCTAGCACCGATCATCCATGACCAAGAGCTTCAAGTAACACATGCTAGCACAGAGATACAATTACTCAGAATCACAGGTGAAGGAAAGGAGAACGCACCTGGAGTCCTTGCACAATAATATAAGTAAGTAGAGAGAGACTTGAGAAAATAGCGGTACACCGGTAACCTCAAGTGGAAGGAAAAGACGAAGAGCAGTCTAACATACTCAAAATGGAATCAACCAGTATAAGGAAATAATAACACCAATCCAATCATATGATAGCATAACCAGGGAATCACCTCACAAGTACAACCCTAGGATGAA
The DNA here is from genome assembly GCA_003996215.1 of Jaltomata sinuosa. Classification (NCBI taxonomy): domain Eukaryota; kingdom Viridiplantae; phylum Streptophyta; class Magnoliopsida; order Solanales; family Solanaceae; genus Jaltomata; species Jaltomata sinuosa. The sequence continues at coordinate 201,131 of QJPP01001744.1, read as the reverse complement.
ATAACTAGGCCACAATAACTAAGAGATACCACTCAACTTCCCACAAGAATAGAACCACAGTCTCACACTCTGCTCAGAAAGCCACACAAAAGTGCCTCAATAAGATAGGACTCCAAAGCCCTCTCAATAATCAAAAATCCCATAACCAAAGCCTCAACAGGCTAGCCATCACTAATCTTTCAAGAACCGGGTGCCAAGACAAGCTCTAAGTAAAAACAGGAGTAAATATAGTCTACCTACAGTCCCAACAGCCGCCCATACAACCGAGGAACACAATCAAGTGAAAGCAAACCCTCCGGCATCCCATACTACCGGAGCGTACACTGAACACACAGCAAACAAGGGTGGAATCCAATGCATGATATGATATGATATGAAATAGAACCTCTGTATGTACCTCCTCCGGTGCCAATCGGGCCCAGCAGGCAAGTTCCATGGAAGGACTCAGCCTGTATACCTCTACTCCACCGTATACCCATCCTTCCGGTGCACGCAGCCCGAAGCCCCAGGCTCGTAGCGGCAAGGTCCATGGAGGTCGCCGATCCCATACTAAAACTCAGTATCAAGATATGTCATCCGGAAGCAAGTCCGGGATCAAGATAGAGACCCAGTCTCAAATATGCATGCCCAGACCCTGTCCTGGACTAAAGTAGTATAAAATGCCTCAAAAACCCCTCCAAAGGTGCCCGGGCGTAACCGGGTCTAAAACTGTAGTAAATCAAGTCTAGTGCTCCGCCCAGCAGAGACTAGTAGTATCAGTAATAAAATCAAGTCTGGTGCTCTGCCCCGCAGAGACTAGTATCAGTAATAAAATTAGTCTGGTGCTCTGCCATGCAGAGACTAGTATCAGTTATAAAATCAAGTCTGGTGCTCTGCCCTGCAGAGACTGTACCAGTAATAAAATCAGTGCAAAAACATCCAAAAATCCCCTTTTCTATCATCAACAGTACCAAGAAGGGCCCCCAGGGCCATGCAGATTTAGGAAAACTGTCAGTAGTGGCTCGCAGCCAAAACTATAGTAAAACATGTAGGGGAAAACCTTTTTCATGGATGATATGCTCGCACACAAATATAAAAGTAGCCCAACGGCTCACAAAAATTCCTATCAGCCCTGCACAGGCCCAATAGCTACTCAGCAGACATAACCAGCCTAAAAGGATAATCTGTATATCCGGGACTCGCGGACATTCCCAAATAGCCCACCATCTATATTCCAGAGTCAATACAAGGCCACACAGGACCACAAGGGTAATATACAATACTACACGAATACTACAAACAACGCATGAAATAACAGACGAACAAGGTGGACATGGTATGGGGTACCAACCTATAACAACCCATCCAAGGATGCTAATTAATGCAGTTATAGCCTATATACGCAGAGTCTAGATAGGGGAAAACCATAACCTACCTGTCATCCGATGACTAGCTGTGGGAACGGCATCGTCCAGACTCAAATAACTCCAGGAAGCTTTGAATCACATAAAACAAATACTTTCAACTGAAGCCCCAAAGGCGTCTCTATGAAGCCTGACCAACCAAGGTAATAGAACAATTGCTAGAATCGACAAGGCTGCAAGAACGAGCCATAGCCATTTGATAAGGTGTTAATGTCACACTCGCGACCAGTCAACTCCAAAACATAAAATGTGGCCAATAACAATCACAAATGGCAGATAAATCCAACAACAATACGTTAACCACATCTCCAAGGAGCGATGAGCTCCCGATGCACTATTTCAAGGTATACTTCACATTTGTCCAATCCAATCACTATCGTATGTGATCCCAAAGAGAATCGCACAATTTCCCAATACCTCCAGCACCTTACCACAACTAGAACACCACAACAATAACCAAACATAAAAAGATAAAGGGGTTGTCCAAAGCCACAAATCCAAAATACCACTTCGTGGCTCAGAAATCCATAAAATAATACTAGAACATATAATAACGAAGGAGGGTCATAGGGGAGAGATTTCCTTGACAAAAATATTCAATATTCCAATATTAACAACCTGCCTCCTTGCAAGAACAACAAACATATCCAAATCCAACAAGAAACTACTACAAGTTATCGAAAAATATAACTTTTCGTGACTAGAAGCTTAGAATCTTGATTCAACAAATAGATAAGTGTACGGGATCCATACCTCGCCAATATAAATCCGTAGCTACTGACAAATACTCAGAAAACACCTGCTGAATTTCTGCATCAACACCCACGAAGATACGCCATGAAATCGACGGGGAAAACTATACCAAAATGACGAGCTCGCGACGTAGAGCAACTTCCGTTAAACTTCCAAATTGAAAGGATCAAAGTACATGGATTATTTATGGACTCTCCCTCTGATTTTCTAAGAATTTTGGGTCGAAATACGGGTTAAAACGAAGGAGAAATCAGCTTTTATAAGCTGAACCGACTTAGGACGTGGGCCCCACCTTGACGTGTCTGCTTGTGCAGTCTTACGAAAATGTGAATATCTCTCTATTCTGAAGTCGTATGGATGAACGGTTTAGTGTGTTGGAAACTATACTCGTAGACCTTAGATTTGGTATATCGGGGGCCCACTAACTCTTTATAGATAGGGAGAAACACCACAATACATTTAACCCAAATTTGAAGAGAATTCCTTAAAGGAATTTACAATAACTTTTTCTGACTTTTGTTTCGCAACTTGCTTGACTTCAAAACTTATCATATGACCATTTGGCGATTATAATACCTCATAACACATCCCTCTTAGTATATTAGACACTATTAGTCTTACCCCAAAGGCACGGGTTACTTTAAACCTTCCAAACGGGCGAGGTGTTACACGAGGCATTTCTTTAACTCGAACTTTCGAGTAAGGAATTCCTTTGACCTAGAACCTTGGTTTAATTCTTTGATATTACCAAGAATATTGTCAGAAGTCAACGATTTCCAAAGTTGAAGCTCTAAAATGAGGAACGGCCATAAAGACCAAACAAACAGCCCGGGCACCTAACTATCGGTCCTGACAAGTCATAAATGACTTGGGCCGCTACAAGTAAGCTCTAATGGTACAAGAAAGGCGAAAACGTGTAAATGACCGGAAGGGTCATTACACAATCCATCCCAACAATAACATCAAAGTCTTGGAAAGGCATTTCAACCAAATCAGCAGGGAAGACTAGATTTTGAATCATAAAGGGACAATCTTGATAAATCCGATTACAAACAACCTGATGACCCAAAGGACTTTTGACAAGCACATCATAGCTAAGTCTCATAGATTTCACATTTTCAGGAAAACAAGTGATGAGCAAATATAGGAGTGTGTAGAACCAGGATCAAATAATGTAATAAAACATAAGCCAAATAAGTGAACTTTACCGACAACCACATCTGGTCCATCTTGTTCATCCCTCTGTCTCATGGCATAAGCTCGTGCAGTTGCTCTTGACCCACTAGCTTGATTAGCTCCACTTGGGCCCACTGCTTGTGTATTTCTAGATGTTGCACCTTTATTGCTCAGTATGCAAAGAAGGAGCAGGGTTAGGATTTGGACAATCCTTAACCTTATAATCAAAGGCCCCACAATTAAAACATGCACCATAAGCCCTCCTACAAGTACCATAGTGATTCTTCCCACATTGTGCACAAATGGGTACACGAGTCTTGCCTTGGCCATAATTTGGAGTGCTAGTTGTAGAAAAATCTGATTTGTTCTGCTTATGTTGAACTGACTTGTTAGCACTACCAGCCCTGAAATTATCAAACCTGCCTCTTTTGGATTGACCTTCGTAATCTGATTTAGGCCTTTTGAATTTGTTTTCATTTCTACTCGCTTCTTCCTTATCAACTCCTTCCCAAATAAGGGCAGCTTAAACTAGTTTGCAAAATTTCTCATGTTGTAGGATCGCCACATTCTTACGGATGGAATTATTCAAACCATCTTCAAAGCACCTGCACTTATCTTTCTCTTCATTAATAATACCTCCAGCATAGCGAGATAGCCTGAGAAACTTTTGTTGATACTCAGCAATAGACATGCCCCATTGCCTTAAGTTTAAAAACTCCTTTTTATTTACATCACAATAAGCAGGTGGTACATACTTTGTTCTGAATTCTTTAACAAAATCATCCCAAGTAAGCATCGGAGGTTTTGCTTTTGCATTTGGTACCCTTACCCACCAGTCATAAGAATTTTTTTGTAACAGTGAGATAGCATACTTAAATTTGGAAGCATCCAAACACTCTAGTTTCTCAAATACCCTCTCCATACGGTCAAGCCATTGTTCAACATCAGTAGGATCAACACTGCCTTCGAACTCAACTCCACCCATTTTTCTCATTTTATCATAGTTCGTTTCATTGGGGTCATGCATTCTTCCAGCCAAGTGATGAAAGAAATCAACCATCTGTTGAAAATGAGGATTCATAACGGGAGCACTATGATCCATATTAGGATGTGGCTCAAATCTCGCACCCTGATTGTTTCCAACTTCAGAACCACTGGTACGAGGGTAATTATGATCAGCATGATGCTCTCCAACCCCTTCTAGTAAGTTAGGTTGGGAAATAGAGTTACTTGAACCCTCCCGAGCAGCTTCCATAGATCTATTAGAAGAAGAGGCCATAACATAATTTCTTCAAAAGGGAAGATCACATTGTATTAGGGACATGTACATGATGCATATGCACAATACACTAAACAAAGTATATTTTACAGGTATGCAAGAAAGAGTATTATCTAAGAAATCCTGAAAAGATAAAATGTACTAATAGGTCACAAACAAAAGTCCTAGAACCCCAAACCTAAGTCTTTGATACCAACACTTGTAGAGACCCTCTTGGGAGGATGCCACTTTCGAAACAAAAAAATATATATACCTATAGCATTTAAAAGGGACTCCATTTAAAACATATTAATCATTTTATTTATACAGCGGATTAGGCCCGTTCGAAAAGAGTTAAAGGCCTAATATTTTGAAATCTAATAATTCATATAATTTCAAGTAAAGACCATATAGGAGTTTAAATTCTCGATGGCAGACCTTTCAAAAATAATCAAGCATGTACCTTATGGAAATTCATTTTTTTTTTCATTTAAACACAACTGCGAAATCATTCTGTGCATCATCTTAGAACTTCCAAATACTAAAGAAAATACTAGTTTCTTCCATTTCGCAAATTACAAACCAAAATGTAACTTTAATACATTATAAGACCTGAGTTTACACACCTCAAAACAACCAACACGGTACCAAATTTATGTTTATAATTTACAATACTACGATAAAATAAGCCTAAAAAATTTACATATACAAGTCCAACATATGGATCATGTACAAGTCCCAAAATTACTACAAAACATAGATGCCTATATGCAAATGTGCTCTACTAAAAGCTCCAAAAAGTCTACTTCAAGTGGGCCTCTTCAATTATTCTCCCAAGCGTCACCTATGTTAGAAAATAACTATCGCTAAGCACAAGGCTTAGTTGTGTATAAAGCTTGGGCTTGGAGTCATAGACTTCTCCAATTCCCTTCTAAATTATTGGCAGCTAAATATAACATATAAATTAAAAATAAGTAAACAAGTATATTACAAGTATCAAAATCGACATTCAAAGCTCAAGTGTCATGGCATTTCATAGAACTATCTCACGAGATGTAAAATAACAAATTTCGCCCAATATGTACGTCATGCCATCACACAAAGCATAATCCAATATCAAGAAGGGCTGAAGCCCTGTATCAAGTAGTGTCGAGACCCAATAATCAAGAGAATCAAGAACCATATTAAAAATGGCTTTCTAGTTAGTACTTAAATGGATAGTTTTCCATAATTAAGACGAACCACAAATCCAGAGTCAAGATGGCCAAAGATCCAAATCAAGAGGTATGCCAATACAGCGACATAGTCACTGCCACAAGAAGGACAAAGTCTCAAAAAGAATGCAGAATGATCAAGCAATCTGTACAAGTGGGCGAATTAACGAATATCTCACAATAATTCAAAATACCAATATGTCGATATAAGGTCACGAGAAAGCAAACGAAAGTTTCAAGACATAATCAAAATACTCCACCATGAAATGATAGTACAAGTTCAAGTTTATACACAAACCTTGGCTTTTTAGCACATAAATAGTCCTACCACAACTTGACGAGTACAAATCATAGACCAACAAGTGCGTCAACTTTCTCAAACAATTTCCTTTAGCTCGTACAAGAGTATAAACACCTTGAATATACAATCAAATACCCATTTAATATTCAGCAATTTCAGTAGGTGAAAATGAACAATATAGACATCAAAAGTGAGCCTAGTTTATGCAAATCGCACCAAATTCCCAAAATAGTAAATCTTGACAGCCTAACTGTCTTATATTGTGAATCAGTTTCAAATAGGTAAACGGTAAAACCAAGCTTTGTAGTCTTCACAAAAGTTGTATGTCTATGTCTTAGATTCGCAAGGAGTTAAAAACCATCACAAAATATGTTTCAAACAAAATGTTATGCTCAAAATACTAACAGTTGTACATAGAAGGTTCCTAAATCAGAAAAACTGGCCAGAAACTTCCCTGTGTTGCGTCTCCTTTTTCGAGCCCATAACAGCAAAACCAGCTTTTTCTATAAACATAAGAGTTATATATATATGAAATAGATTTCCAAAACATATTTTTTCACTTAAAAAAGATTTCTACACAAAGAGATATACTAATATTACTAATAGATACACAGTTCCAAAACCGAGTTTGGATTACTTACCACAAGGGGGGGGGGAGGGTTGTCTTGAGTTCTTGCTGAAAGAACAAGTTGTTCTCTAGGTAATTTTGTGTGGGATATTATTGAGTGATAGTTCAGAGTTTCCTCATTCTTAAAGAACCAAAATATGGAGAGGAGGTGATCTATTTTACACATAAACATGGATATATATTACTTAAAAAGGTGGCTGCCCAAGATTAAAGGTGGCTGCCCAAAATGCTAACTATCTCATGTATAATCTATTATTTTTTTGGAAATAAATATAGTTGAAGTATTTTACGTAAATACCCCGATACAATTTCCTAAAATAGAATCTTACTTTAAGGCAAGCAACTTCCCAAATGTCGCAAAAATTCAAGTTTAGGGCGCGTGAAGTAGAGACTGATCTTTTTTTATCAAGAAATAGTCGAATGATGTGCAAATGCTAGCTTAAATATCTTGGGGTGTTACAAAATACCACGTCTAGCTCGAATGATGACCTAAGGCACACCTTCATGGCTAAATTCAAAAGAACGGATATCAAAGCAATCTCTGAACTTCACAACAAAGTTCTGGTAGGCTATAGTGAGACTCCAGATCTTTCCTATGGGTGGAGATGCTAATTTGGATGATGGAAGAGCCGTTCTGGTAGAAAGTTTGATAGCTGGGTATATCATAAACTTTGGGAAGATCATTGTAGATGAGATGCATACCAGAGACATCAATGAGATGCATACCAGGTCACTGAGTTGTGCAAGCTTGCAGAGGTATCGATACTGAGTGGCATCGATGATGAAGTGACAACACCATCCATGCAAAACATCAACAAGACGAGGGATGATACAAAATTTGAGTTGAGGGTCCATAAGCCACAAGCTTTTGAAGCACCAACTCCTAGCACTTCTGAGGCAGCTGATACTCCATCAGCTATGGAGTTACCTCTTGCCATCTTTGACCCGCAGACTGCACATACTACTTTCAGTACTACTGGTAGCACCACTGCTGAAATTTTTGACACTTCCTCGAGGCCCCCTCTACCACCAAAGTACCACTTGAATCCTCAAAACTTTGTGAAGATGGTCAAAAAATAGAAAAGTTTGAGAACCAAATTACAGCCTGGACTAACCTGTTCAAGAAAATAATAGAAGAGGCCATTCAGGAAGCACTGAAACCATATGAGGGGTTGTGTGATAGATTTGATGCTATGGAGACTCGGATGGATGCTAGGCTGAATCAAATGAGTATTTCAGACCTAGCCAAGTTCGATGCTGATCTTAAGAAGGTGAAGGCTAATGTCACCGCTCTCCAGCAAGGGCAAGCTCCCTATGACCAGGCTCTAGACTTTGCTGAATTGGAGGAAGATGACATGATAGTGGATTTATGGGGATTACCTTTGTGGATTGATGAGCCACAGTCAGGTAAGGGTAGCGTGAAAAGATCAAAGAAGAGAAAGCATAAGAAGATAATGCCAGAGGAGATAGATTTGGAAAATGCACGGAAACAGTCTATACTAGATGAGCAATTTTGGCAAGAGAGAGTTAGCGCTCGATTGGATAGAGATTTCTTTAGTGAGATATATGAGATTGGAGAGACCGCAGATGTAGATGAGTTGATCATGCCGACCTACACCAGCAGCACTGTTCCTACTTTGGAGACCCCTACGGTTTCCACCATTGTTCCCGACCCTGAAGCCTAGGCTTCACAGGTATATCTATCCCTTTTATTGCATATTTAATTTAAATAGCATTGGGGATAATTATTGATTCTTTTGATGGGGATAGGGGTATGTATGGGTCACCACCGAGGGTTTTTGTTGCCGTGTTTCTTTTTCCTCTGGTGTGCTATCTAGTAGAACTGACATGTTTAGGTTGTTATTTATATTTTTTGTGTTGTGTTATGGTGTCTATAGCAAGCATGGATTTTGGCAAGTTGAACTAAAAAGGAGCCCGCTCTGAAAAAGATGATTTTTGAACTTGTGTTTGAAATGGTTAACTGTTCTGGATCCCTGAATATCATTGATCGTATGTGATTGTAGTAACTTGGCTTAAGACAAACTGTTGTTTTGATGGTTGGTAGTGGTATGTTTTATTGGTTCCAAGTGTGTGTGAGCTCAATTTGATAAATTCTTACTTTGTGTATGCATCTAAAACTTGCTCACCCTTTTGTGTGAAAGTTCAAAGTCAGTTGCTTAGGAAAGGATCACAGGCCCTTTTTGTGTGCATTCCACTTATCCTAAAAATCCTTCCAAATGTAAATAACCCCTTTGATCCCTTTTTGAGCCAAAGTTGACCTTGTTCTTTTGACAACCTTTAACCTTCCCTTTTTAACTTTGAATCTCTATTTTGGCCCTAGTCCCCCCTTTGACATCGTGCACCTCAACTCAGGCAATTAGCCTAAGTTGAGGGTGGCTACTGTAGAGGTACATGATAAGAAAAATGGGGTTGTTTGAAAGATTGGTTGTTGATGGTATAAAAAGTATAGATGTGTGCCAAATAAAAAGAATGAAAAAAAGAAAAAGAAATGAAAAAGAAGTGAAAAGGAAAGAAAAAGAGTAATCGAATTAAGAAGGCCATGTCTGTAGCTAGAAATAATAGAATCAAAGGTGAATAAGAGTGGATGGAATAAGTTTGAGTGGAAATAATAGGCCGGTGATTCCAAGGAGGGTTTAGTCACTATTCCCCAAATGTATCCTACTTGCACCCAAAGCCTCATTACAAGCTAAAACAAGTCCTGTAGTGATCCTGAGTGACTTTCTAAAACACTGAAAGAGAATAGCAAGGGCAAGCCTATGGTATCACATGTGCACTGTTTGAAATCGTTTGTGAGTGTGAGTGATCTTACTTAGTCCCAAATCTTGTGTAGGGGACTTATTTGTGGTGAGGGCACCGGGATTTCTTTATCATCTACTGACTGTTGGGATAATTGCTTTGTATGTATGTAGAGGACTCTATCACATTGTAATGACATGCTTTGATCCTTGCTAGTTAGGTTTTCAAACACGTTTATTGTACAGGGGCTTGGATGAATGTGATTCAATTGTTGAATGACCATGGTTTGCAATAGACCTGTTGTTTGTTTTTCTTAGTTGAGTCATCTATTTTGTTTTTGTTGTCTTGTTGCTTGAGGAAAAACAAATGTTCTAAGATAAGAGTGTTGATGTGCTAGTATTCTACGACATATTTGACTCCTTTAACTAAGAATAATCATAAGTTTTCAAGCAACCGTTGTTGTTTTTAATGGTATATGTGTTCAACTTACAGGAAATTGAACAAAAATGGAAAGAATGGAGGTTTGCGCTAAAATGTTGTTTACTGTTTTGTATGAAGACTCTCATGACTATCCATCAAGGTCATGGTGAGTCGTCACCCAAGCAACAAAGGTTGACAGTAAATGAAGAAGCCACTGGTTAGGAGTGACGACTCAACCTGACGAGCCGTCAACTTCTTGATGAGTCGTCACCCTAACCTCCAAACCAAGGAAAGAAGCTAGGAGCACTGGATAAGGATGATGACTTCCATAGCAAGTCATCAAGCTCATGATGAGTCATCACAATGACCATTCAACCTTGAGAAGAAATAGACACATCACTGGAACTTTGTGATGACTCATCTGATGAGTCGTCACAAGCCTGACGAACCACCAAGTCAAGTCGTCAAAGTGAAAGCGGGATTTCAAGTTCTATTTTAGGATGTTATTTTCCTGGACAAGTATAAATACCCAGTGTTAAGGCTAAATATATTATTTGATATTATTCTCTTGTTTTTGAACAAAGTTTTAACATATAAACACCAAACAATACATTCCTCTTCTTGCATTTTGATCTTCGGAAATTATCTTCCTCAGTTTTATTGAAGAATTGCAGTACTTCTTCTATATATCATAAGAATCTTCTTTATAAGTATGAATCATATTGTTTCTTTCTTCTCTAATATCATGAGTGGCTAAAATCCCACAACTAGGGTTGTGGGATCCATGGCAAAAGTAATAATCTAGGTTACGTGTGATATTACGTTCGTATTATACGCATTATACATTGTTAATCTTGAATTTTTACTGATTTCTAATGGTTACAAATATTAGAACAAGCTTATGTTTGATTTTCTTTAATCAAGAAGTTAAAATCGGGTAAAAAGGAACAACAACAAGGATTCGGGACTACCAACTCCCGTCTAATGACTAACGCTCTAGCAAGGTTAATCTACTTGGAGTATTAATTGAGTTTTGCAATTGTATCTTTTCAAGTTTGAAAGAATTGAAAAGAAAAGTATCTATTTGGTTGAGAAACGATTAGACATAAGAATTAATTCAATTACTTCGTGTTATGCATATGAAACGAATCTGTTTAAACACTAACCCAAGATTGTTTATGAAGCCATGGTGAACACATCCCTAGTTCTTCTCTAATATTGATTTTTACTCATTGAAATTGATCATTTGTTCGTGAATTAGTCAAAGACTAAGCAAAGTTTGAATATTATTAACTCCCCCCATTCTTCGAAAATCATTGATTAATAGTCATCTAAACTACTAACGACTTAACTTTCACCATATTCCTTGTGGGATTCGACCCCAACCTTTGTTGGGTTCTATATTTGACAATGACCTCTTATACTTCTTAAGTGAGGTGTAATTTGGGCGTATTAATCATCCATGAAAGTTGCAAGCAAGTCATCCATAGGGCCGCGAGTGCAATGGGGCTGAGGCAAGGTACTCAAATCTGCCTCCTCAACTGGGGCCTTCCCTTTAGCTTTGTCGACATCCTTCCAAATTTGTTTGACAGACCCGTTAATTACATCTACCCTCTGGCAGAGCTTGGTAATGTTGTCCACCACTCCCTTGATAGCTTTCTTGACATCTTTGTCAATCAAACTGGGCAACATGCTAGCTAAGTCACTCAACTGCCTCTCATGATTATATGTCTTGTGAACCATATCCTAGAGGCCACTCTTGGTCAAAGGACCTATGGGTGCAGCAGCTGCTGGGGTATGTGCTTCTGAGGCTACCTGAGAAGAAGAGGTAGTAGTTGCTTCAGCATCAGATTCATCCACCGCAACTTCCCTCAAGGGCTCAGTCCTGCACCTTTTAAACCTGGGAGCGTCCTTGTCTGTCTTCCTATCAAGGTCAATCATACCAATAGCATGGGTAAATTTGTCATAGCTGAGACAGGGGACATCAGCTTTAGCACAAAGTTTAGTACTGAGCACCAGAAAGGGGAATGAATCACCTCCCCTATGTGTTTTTCTCCTTATCACCATAGGCGTTATTTCCCCAAAGTTGACATGCTCGCTCATCATAATAGCAGCAATAAGAATGGATCCATCCTAGGTTATTTTCTGATCATTCTGTGATGGAAGGAATCAGATGCGAACAAGGTCATACCAGAGACAGGCTTCAAAGTACAAGGACCTCCTACGAATATCACCCCCCATAGTATCCCATAGAGATATGTCAGGAGCAAGAACATGAGCAGTTGCCTGATATGGCTTTGGGTCGGCAGTCAACTTAGCAAAGAGAGCAGGTGCAGGATCGATTGGGTTACTTCAATAAATAGCATTTATGTTAGCCGGAGTAAGGCGAGCTGTCTTGCACCAGACGATGACTGTGTCCAAATAATGGAAATTTTCCATGTTCCCCTTATACCCTTTTGTATCCTCTGTGGCTTGATACGCAGCAAAGAACTCCTGAACTATCTCCACATAGTACCCTCTAGGTACATCTTGGAATGGTTGCCACTCTCAGTCAGTAAATTGTTTATGGATATTGGGTAGCTCTTCCCCGACTGCCTCCAAGTTAAAGCTCTGCTCCTTACTGAAATACCTTTTTCTTATCATGGTCATACAAGTCCCTCATGGCTTCCATCCCAAAGTGAGTTCTTGCCTCTTCCGCAACTGATAGTTTCTTTGGTTGGCGCCCTGTGTTGCTCCTGCTAGAAGACATAGTCTGCATATGGAGATTGTGAGTACTCAGAGCAAAAACAAAAAACTTTTTGTATTTTTGACACATATGACAGAAGAAAATCTATAAAGAAGATATCTAATTAAAGAGAACGGAATGCCAAGAAAGAGAAAAATAAAACAGGTACCTGATAAGTCAGTAATCTACCAACTTATTGAGCCTTTATCCATGAATTATTCCTATGTTTTGAATAGATTTAGAGGTTTTGTATTTATTGGTGTCTATTCAGGTACTTGTGATCAAAGATTTAGAGGTACCTGCTAATTCTTGGTTATAATTGCTTATTTGACATGGACCTAGTAGTTTCACCAAGTTTTAAACCTAAAATTGGTGGTTGCAAACATTGATTTTTCTTACTTGGTTATGTTGTTGCTTGAAAGAGAATTTCATAACTTTGGATGTGAAAATACTAGTGGGAACTTGGGCTTCCATTTAGATTGAGGCTAGAAATACCTCATATCAACGAAATAACCCATTTAAGGGTCTAAGCTAGAAATAGTATGACCTCCCTAAGCTTTAGCTTGGTTGTTTGTTGTTAAACCGATAGTGTGGTAACCGAGGTTGTCGGACATATAGTTGTTGATCGAGAGATGAAGAACCATACCTAAAACCAAGTCTACCTATGTCAATGAGCGAGAAATTGTGTGAATAGGCAATCACCCTATCCCACACTAGAGCGCTATTGGACAGACATCCCACGTCGTCTACTTTCTTTTGTATACTCGTTTTACTTTACTGTCTTGCTTGAATTGAGATTATTGTGGCAGAATCCCAATTCCCCCCAATCCTTTACTTTCGTGTTTCAAACACTTACTCTCTTAGTGAAGTCGTTTCATTACAATCATTATTGTGCTATCTACAAGTCTCCGTGGGTACGACCCCGACATCTGTTGGGTATTTATAAATATGTTTTGCTTGACAATCATCGATACCTACATCTTGAAGAGTACATTTGAGCATTTATCAGTACCTTCTGTCTTGTGCAAACCTCGTGCGGACTGCAATAGGAGAAGTGCGCATCACATGAAGCTCCACACAAGCTAATAGAACCTGTAGTGGTTTCTGTGTTAGGGTGCAAAGGCTCGTACGGTTCGCACCAGTAGGAGTGCGCATCGCACTGGCCTCTGCCCCATAAATTAGTGAACTGAAAGCCTTTTTCAACCTTGTTCGGTGCCTTGTGGATTTCACACATAGAGGTCTGCGCTCCGCATGCAAAACACATAGGTAAACACATGGATTTTTTCAATCCCTTCTCTTCTTTTGTGTTAAGCATGTGATTCGCAGAACAATACGTGTCGAGTGCACTTGTCAACAAGCACCATACCAATAATCAAGCAATTTAAACAATAGGTCCAATCATTCTATGACCCATATAATCCGGGTACTCAGACTTCCCCAAAATCCATTAACACAATTCAAAACCAAAAAAAAGAACTTAATGACTTCCCTTAAGAAGGACGTTACCCCATCTGTCATTGGGAACATCAAGCCTTAAATTGTTCACAATTAGGCACATTCATTCACAACAATTTCAACCTCCTAACCAAAATCATACACCCAGTAAGCATATTCAACAAAGAACATGGGCACAATAGTAGTAACAAATTTCAGCCTAAAACATCAATTCTCAACCAAAACCTCATGAAGATGACGATTTACCCTTAAGAATGACGTCACCCAATCTATCATAGGGCCAAATCATGCACCAATCACAAGTGGGTTACTCAGACTTCACTGCAAACATAGATTTTTAAAGCTAAAACTTACTACAATCAATATGTATCATCATAACGACAAGTTCTACCAAGCTAATCCTAAGAAAATCCACAATACAAACCAAAATTGGAGACCCAAAATTTTTGGATCTCACTCAAAATCAACATCGCAATTCTAATGAGCATGCTTCACAATATAAGTTCTCAATCAACATAAAAATATGTATTTAACGTCAAGAAACTTTCCACAAGTGAAGATTAAGAGAAGGGGAGCAAAAATTAGAGCTTTTGAAGGTGCAACATTTGACCCAACAATTTTGACCAGAGATGACAACGACAATGACTGGCATTGAAGTGGTGGAGGGATGTGGGTGACAGAAGGAGAATATTTTGGGAGAGTTTAGGGGATTTGTGAGAGATATTTAGGAGAAACATTGTGGAGGTTAGGAGGAATATGGAAGAAAAGAGGTGAAGGTGGCAGTTTTAAAAGAGAAAAAGAAGAAGAAAAGTCACCGGGTCAGTTTGGTCAATGGGTAGGTCAACAACATTTTTAAAACTTACCTTGGTGCACCACAATGTGTGATTTGCACAAGACCTTGTGCAAACCACATGTCGCTTTGCACCAGCTGATTGCATGCCCAAACTTGGATCAGCTTTCTGTTATGGTGTGCGGAGGTGGTGTAACGCACACAAGGGCTCGTGTGGAATGCACAGCCCAATGCACATCGCTTCCAACTCAACATTTTTTCTTCCAGTTTACTGACTTGGGATGCGGTGGCATGTGGGATGTGCACAACAGCTCGTGCGAACTGCACGGCCATCCGAACATCCCCTTTTTGTCTTATTTTTCCACTTTGTCATTTTTCTTCTCCATGCATTCCTAAAACAAACCAAAAACAACAAAAGGTAACAAAAATAAAGTAAAAACACTTGGGTTGCCTCCCAAGAAGCACTTGATTTAACATCGTGGCTCGATGATAGTACCTCATTCCTCAATCATTGTCGGATATCATGCCAATTCAATTGGTGTGGCCCCATCCCAAGAAGGGGAATTGCTCCATTAACACCCTCAACACATCATCTAGTTTCCAACTTGGAAACCCCTCAAACTTGGGTGTCTTGCCTATTTCAAACTCCTTAAAGGCACAAACTAGCTTGCCCTCAAAATCTATCACCAATACTACCCACAATTCATCTAAAGGCTTTGTGGGTTAGCATACATTGAATGTCATTCCTCAGTTCCTACTCAAAATTTAAGTTCTCTGAGTTCAACATCCACTAATTCTCTCCCTGTAGCCAACAATGGTTGCCCCAAAATGATGGGCACCTCGATATCCACTTCACAATCCAAAATCACAAAGTCGACTAGGAGGATAAACTTGTCGACCTTGACCAGCACGTCAAATAAAATTCCTATCAGACACTTGATGGACCGATCATCCATGAGGAGTCGCATAGGTGTAGGTTTGGGCGTACCCAATCCTAACTTCTTGAAGATTACTAGGGGAATTAAGTTGATGCTTGCCCCTAAGTCACACAAGGCCTTCCAAAACACAAACAACCCAATAGTGCAAGGAATATTGAATACACCCGGGTCTTCCTATTTTGTAGCAATATTACTTGTCATCACAACGCTACAGATGTGTGAGATCTCAATGGTTCCCACATCAACAACTTTCTTTTTCTTAAGCTAATCCTTCATGAATTTGGCATACCCCGGCATTTGCATTAAGGCTTCAACCAAAGGAATATTTATTGAAAGTTTGTTGAATATGTCAACAAATTTATTGAATTTGTTCTCTTTCTTCTTCTTATTTAACCTTTGAGGGTATGTAGGAGGTCCCTTGGATAGTATGGTCGGCACACCTTGCACAATAGAAGTGTCCTTTTCAATGTCTATGGCCACTTGGGGAGGATATTTAGCCTCCTCCTTTTCATCATTAATATCAACATTCATCAAAATATTGGGTGCACTAAGCTTTACCCCAACTTTTGGTTCTACAACATATTTGTCATGCGTAACCTCTTCTTCCATGTCAATAGGCTCCACAACAGCTTTAATACTATGCCTTTTCACCACATCAGTCTGCTTCTCCACAACATCCCCAATGGGCTTTTTCACCACACCACTCGTTCTTCCACTTCTAGTAACAATAGCCATAATATGAGAGTTATTTTAAGGATTGGTTGTGGTGTCACTAGGGAGTGTTCCCCTCAATATGAAATTCATTTGAGTGGATAGATGGTTCATTTGTGTCTCAAGATGCTTAATTGAGGCTGAATGAGAGCTCGCGGTTTGGTAAAGCGTTGAAACTTTTCTTTTAAGCTCACTAACCCCGATATTTGTTGTCTCTACTTTCTTCAAAACCAAGGACAACATGTCCTTTATCTTTGTGTGACCGAGATTGGTTGTGGTGGGTTGATATAAGGTATCTAACTTGTTTGGAGGTACGTATGGATTTGACAGTGATTATATCTATCACCCTCTTTGTCACGATCCCTTCAATTGCCATCTCGTTCCTTATCCTTAATACAACTTTGATTCTCATCCCTCAGGTGATAATACCCAAGATGAGAACCCATCAACAAGTAGCAAAGTTTACCATCCATGATGGTCATTAGCTCGTCATCACTATCCTTGATCTCTGGTGTACTCACATCATTCACGGTCTTAGCACTTCTGGCCCCCATTATTTGCTTGGCCAAGAGATCAATTTGTGTCATCATCTTGGCTATCATCTCATCCCTCTCTTATTCCTTTCTCTGCATCTCATTTGTCAAAATAGATAAGGTCACTCCCGTGGTAGGAACATTAGCCTCCCTCATGTACCAAGCTCAGTTAGTCTTAGTCATTCTTTCTAGAAGGACCAAGGCGAGAGCAAATTGTTGGTCCCATGAAGGTACCACCCAGAGGTTGTTGACCACAAACTTGTTCATTAAGTTCAAAGCCTTATAAAAGCTTTGTAGAAGGGAAAAATCAAACCATGAAAGTTTCTACCAATGTCACGCCCCCCGATCGACAAAGGCAAACAAGGGTCCTTATGAGCACCTGCTATACAATTAACTTATGCTAAGCGGATGAGTTGCTATAAATATGACAATAACAAGGAGATATACATTTGCCGCTAATGCAATCTACAATTGAAACTATAATTACACCTGGAACTTCAGATTGTCTACGAAGCCTCTAATAGAATCTATAACTCTACAATGATAGATGGTTGATACAGGGCCTCGACATACCCAAACTATGACT
The DNA here is from genome assembly GCA_003996215.1 of Jaltomata sinuosa. Lineage (NCBI taxonomy): Eukaryota > Viridiplantae > Streptophyta > Magnoliopsida > Solanales > Solanaceae > Jaltomata > Jaltomata sinuosa. Next base: position 183,483 of record QJPP01001744.1, on the reverse strand, counting down.
ATAAGTATGACTAAGGAGTACCAAATGTCTATTAGGTCTAGATGAGAGAAGAGTTAACTTACTGCTTTGCTTGAGTGCCTAATATAGGAGTCTGCTATATTGGTATACCTAACCCTGCATATATAACAATGCAGCATCCCCGAATGTAGGGACTTCAGTACATATATAATGTGTACTGGTATGTAAAGCAGACAGAATAACAAGTAAACATATGAGGATGCTCAATGAATCAAATAACAAAATGAGCAACTATACACAACTGAATACTAGAAACTTTCTCTGGAACCATAATTTATGAGTGTACAAGTGACAGGTACACAATATAACATTGTAACCTATGCATTTGTCTTTGTTAACTTATCGTATAACGTCTTACTGAGTTATTCATCATTATGAAGCGCCTAGTAATTTGCCTAGGTGATGTCCTATAACTACTTTAATACAAATAATCATATGATATCCTACCAAGGTGATTTATAGCAAGTGTAAGGCATGTGTTGCCCAAATACTCATGACTATGATTCAATACACATAACTGTAATCGCGGTCTGATACAAGGTATGCCCCCCATGGGCTCACTGTGAGGGTCTGGCCGCAGACCACATGTGCCATGTATTGGCTCGAGTCAGGGGAACTAGTACATGACTTTTTAGCTGAATCCAAATACAAATAATGCCACAAGGGCAGGTACACCATAATATTTAGGCTCACTATAATGGTATGGTCTCGATACTGTGCACATAATCACATCGCGCAGGTGTGTCAAGTAAATACTATGAATACCCTCCCAACGTTAAGGATAACCTTTTATCATATAATGCCTTAGAGGCCTATACAACTAAATTATGATAAAGATTGTTTATCCATTCAGGTAATACTTCACATATACATCTAACTTCTTTAATGGTATCTAACTATATAAATGCCAATTCTTATATCCTCTTATAATATATCTCTATGTGATCAGATATGCTAGTATGACTATACTATAGCCATTTATTCTAATTTATAGTACGTAACGGATATACCATGTGACTTTTAAGAATTTTTAATGAATACGAACATGATCATGTATAACTCTACAGATAATTGACCCAACAAGAGTGATATGAATATTGTGCCTTCAACAAATAGACACAGAAAGTGTGAGGACAAGTGATTTCAAATGGAAAGGGAGTGTAGGCATTATAGTCATATTATGCATATAGTCATTTATTAGACATATAAAAGGTAAAGGCTATGTCACATATATCAAGTAAGATATGTTGACTCCTTTAGGAGAAATAAGTGATTATAGATTATGCCTTAATGGCGAAGGAGGTTTTAGCTTTACATACCTTGAGTCTAGCATGAATATCACGTCATGATGATTTTTTTCATTATACAATTAATATCTATACTAAATAACAATATGGAGGTTAAATAAGCAGCTAACTAAGAAGTACGGCTATACTGGCAACACAGTAATAGCTCACGAGCGATAAGCTCAAAAAATATGATAAATATATAGTGTATCACCACACCCTGCCTCCAAATGAACACATGAACCCCACTCGAGGTCAAGGTTACTCTCCCTTTATTCAAATTCACCATAAATAGCCCCAAAAGGCCCAACCAAATACAAATAATCTTTGAACTCTCGGCTTCCAAACACCATCCCGTGAGTTCTTTACCAAAACGCATAAAAATGCTCTCATTAGTTAGTAGAAGAAGAGGGAGGTCAAGGCTTACATACCTCAGGTTCTTTATAGCTAACTTTGTAGCTAACGGTAGTTTTGTGGATTCCAAACAATCTCACGAATGTTAATCTTGACCCAAGTTCAACAATCCACCTTCAAGACATAGTTTCGTCCATTCAAGACTTCTAATTTGAGAATTATCATGAGGTAAATCACACTTTCAAATTCTAAAGTTCATCAATTATAACTCCCCAAGACATACATAACTAAGAATTTCAGAATTACCTTTTGAAGATAAATCACAAAAATCTCCATTTTATGAATTCTTGAGCTCCTTGAAATAGTGCATCGGATGATGGGTTGCCATTGTCGTCCTATTGTTACAACTACTAGATCTAGAATCCTTGTGAATACTTAATTATATATTATTCTTAAAAAAATGATCCCTTAACCAGCAGAAGTGAAAAGTCCAAAGGAGACGCCCAAACTTCATTTTCCAGCAAGAAGACTCCTTGATTCCTTTAGCAAATCTTCACTTAAAACTTAAGGGTTGACTTTCTTTTGATCTAAAACCAAGATGATCCCGATATTGAAAACAAGGGGCAGCTCTCTTGTGGCGGTGGAACAAATCAATTTGGATAAATGTCCAAATATGATCAATTTAAGAATATAATATAAATACACTAGTTTTATTTTTTATTTAATACTTTAATAAACTCTTAAACAACTAATCTTCTAAAATTTCTATAATATATAAGAGAGAAAAATCACAATTATCTTATAAAATTAAGACATACTAATATTTCATAAAGAGTGAGGCCATCTAGAAAATATATTTTATCAAATACTAATTCAATATCAAGAATACAATTTTTTTTTGAGTTACTAATACTCAAGGTGAAAATAATATATATATATATTTCCTTATAGTGAGAAAATAATCGTCATTCTTATGCTATACGAATTCTCATTTATGAACCTCCTCACTTCACATATAACCTAAGGCTTATCCGATGTCTGAATGTTACAAAGATCCTTGGGTGGTCCCCACACATTTCTTACATACGTCAGAAAAGTCAAACTTTAACCCAAAAATTTGAGGTATTATAACCAACTCAGCCCAAGAGGTGATTGACCCATCTGGTAGTCCTTCCAACCAAGCAGTGGCTTACCCCATTCGAGAGAAGGGAAATCTATCACAATTCAATTCCAAACCAAACAATAAAGTAAATGCGGGGTGTAAACAAGAGAGAGGACGACTAGGAATGTGTTTCTGATGGGACTCAAAAATGGGTCAATGTACTTGCTCAATTATGTAAATTCTTACTGAATAACATAGGTAGCATTAGTTTTAGGAATGAATATTAATCTTTCAATCTCACAAACATTTATCCAATGGTCTTTGTTCAAGCACCATGGTTTTACCATTAACCAACCAATATAGGCTTGGGGAGGTCATACTATCTCTAGCTTAAATCCTTAAATGGGTATTTTCGGTGAATTGAGCTATTTCTAGACTCAATCCAATTGGAATCCCAATTACCCACTAGAAAATTCACATATGAAATTATGAACCTCTTTCGCAAGTACGAACACAATCTAGTAACATCAATCACTATTTGCAACCACAAATTTTAGAGTTAAAATATGGTCACTAGGCCCATATCATATTAGCAATTATAAACACAAATAAGCAAGATCCATACCCTTTAATCAAGTACCCATCATCAACATATCCCTAGACAAGGAGACTTAGCCACTCATGTAAATGGAGGAAGAAAGTATACCCATAGGAAAATTCAAATTCCTTTTCATTAATTGTAGTAAGAATCCAATATCCAAGCTCAAATTTACAAATCCAAGGTTGAAGATGGAGAGAATTCAGTGAAACCCTCTATATTTCCTTGGGAGAGAAGCTTGCTCAAAAACTGAAAACTATTCAAAACGATAAAAAAACTATGCCTAAATTGGGTTTTAGAATATTCCCAATTCATTATACAAAAGTTGACAAAATTGCCCCTCAGGAGCAGCATGACGTTTGTTTTGCACGTCACATTGTGTACGCTGCACAGCTTGGCTTTGGAGGACCAGTGACCTGGCTTACATTTGGATCTTGGTGCACCAGGCCTTGTGCGTATCGCACAACGGCCACACCCCTTAACATATTCTTCACCTTCATTCTTTGTTTTATGCAAACGGAGGTGCATATCATACCAAGGGTTGTGCGTGTTGCACGGTGGCCTCACCTCTCGGCAAAATCTTCATCTCACTTGATCATTTCACACTTTAACTTCTTTTAAGCTTTTTTGAGTCCAATTCTTTATTTTCTATCTTTGACCAAGAGTACCTGCATTCATATCAATAAAGGTTATAATAGCCTCTAAATTACATCAAAACATAGCAATAATTCATGATTAAAGGCTCAATAAGTTAGTACATTACTGACTTATCAAGTTACAGTGGCCAGACTTTGAGGGGTACAACTTCTGGGCCATTAGGCCATGGTGGCCACACTGGTATAGATAGTTCATCCTGGCAGGTTAGGCCCTTAACCCCTTTCTATGACTGCAGTGTCATCAGTCATTATGCGAGAGAGTGCCCTCAGTAGGATACAGTTCAACCAACAGTTCAACTAGCTCAGCCATTGAGAGCAGTTCAGCTAGCTCAGCCACTGCAGTGCAACCACTGGCTAAAAGAGGTGGTGTTTAGGGTCAGAGAGGTGCCCAGCATAGCAATATAGGTGGTAGGGATGGCAGTCGGTCTGGTGGAGGTCGGTATCAGTTTTATGCAGTCACTAGTAGACTAGATATAGATGCCTCAAATGCAGTGATCACAGGTATGATTTATGTATGTTGCCAGTCAGCTTTAGCTTTGTTTGATCCTGGATCTATGTGTTCAAATGTTTCTGCCTACTATGTTCCTTATTTAGGGTTGGCTAGTGAGCCACTGTCTATTATTGTATCTATTTCGACCCCAGTAGGTGATTTTTTAGCAGTTGATCGGGTTGTGAGATCCTATTTGATTAATGTTGGTGATATTGAGACTTGATCTAATTTGATAATCCTAGATAAGTTAGATTTTGATGTGATTCTGGGCATGGACTGTTTATCTCCTCATCGGTTGGTTTTGCATTGCTATACCAAGACTGTTGCCATAGCCATGCCTGGCGTATTCCCGGTTGTATGGCAAGGTTCTGTTAGTCGTGCACCATCTTGGATCATATCTTGCCTTCGAGCTAGGAAGTTGATTTTTCATGGTTGTTTGGGTTATCTAGCATATGTTTGAGATATTAGCGCTGACACTTGTTCTCCTGAGTTGGTTCCTATGGTTAGAGAATTCCTAGATGTGTTTCCAACCGACTTGCCAGGCCTTCTACCCGAGAGAGATATTAATTTTTTCATTGAGTTAGAGCCAAGCACTAGGCCTATTTCTATTACTCTTTATTGTATGGCTCCAGCTGACTTGAGAGATCTTAATGATCAGCTCCAAGACTTATTAGCTAAAGGTTTTATTAGGCTGAGTGTGTCACCTTGGAGTGCTCTAGTTCTGTTTATGAAGAAAAAACATGGGTCGATGCGGATTTGTATTGATTATCGACAACTGAATAGGGTGACCATGAAGAATAGGTATATGATGCCATGTATTGATGACTTGTTTGATCCGCTTTAGGATTCTGTCATGTTTTCTAAGATAGATCTGAGGTCAGGCTACCACCAGTTGAGGATTACGGAAGAGGACATCCCTAAGACAACATTCAGGACATGTTATGGCCACTATAAGTTCCTGGTGATATCTTTTGGGTTGACTAATGGCCCCGCAATGTTCATGGACTTCATGCACAGGGTGCTCCATCTATATTCGGATTCATTTATGATAGTGTTCATCAATGACATATTTATATACTCGCAGAGCAAGGAGGATCATGTTGAGCACTTGAGGGTTATACTCCAGACTTTGAGAGATCATCAACTTTATGCCAAGTTCTCAAAGTGTGAGTTTTGGCTTAAGTCAGTGGCATTCCTAGGATATGTGGTGTCTAAGGATGGGATTAGAGTTGACCCGGGGAAGATTTTAGCCGTTCGTGATTGGTCGAGGCCGACTACTCCTACCAAGGTTCATAGCATTATTAGGTTAGTAGGATATTATAGACAGTTCGTTGAGGGATTTTTTTCCATAACATTACCTTTGACTACGCTGACTAGGAAGGATGTTTCATTTCAGTGGTCGGATCAGTGCAAGGACAATTTTCAGAGGCTTAATGCCTTACTGACTTCAGCTCTAGTGTTGACATTGCCAGTAGGGGGTCATGGCTTCTCAGTGTATTGTGATGCTTTAGCAATTGGTCTTGGTTTTGTGTTGATGCAGCAGGGTCGTATGATAGCATATGCATCCAAACAGTTGAAGGTTCACAATCGTAAATACCCTACTCATGACTTGGAGTTGGCAGCAGTTTTCTTTGCGCTCAAGATTTGTAGGCATTACCTATATGGGGTTCACTGTGTCATCTTCACCGATCACCATAGTCTTCAGTGCATCATGAGTTAGCGAGATTTAAACTCTAGGCAGCGGAGATAGATTGAGTTACTGAAGGACTATGACTTCACTATTTTGTATCATTTGGGCAAGGCAAATGTGGTAGCGGATGCCTTGAGCCGGAAGACAGTGATTATGGGCAGCCTAGCTTCACTTTCAGTTTTAGAGCGTCTATTGTCTTTGGACATCCAGTCCTTGGATAACCTTTGATTAGGCTTAACTTGTTGGATCCTAGTAGAGTTCTTGCCAGTATTGAGGCTTGTTCTACTTTGGTTGATCAGATTTAGAGCCATCAGTTTAGGGATCAGCGGTTGTGCAATATTCGTGATCAGGTGGTTCGATGTGAGACCAATAGGGCTACTTTAGATGTTGATGGTGTTCTAAGGTTTGATATTCATCTTTGTGTTTTGAGAGTTGAGGATTTAATTCAGTTGATTCTCTATGAGGCACATTGTGCTTTCGAGAGTTGGGGATTTAATTTAGTTGATTCTCTATGAGGCACATTATGCTAGATATTCCATCCATTCTGGTGCAACTAAGATGCATAGAGATTTGAGACCACTTTACTGTTAGAGCGGTATGAAGCGGGACATAACAGAGTTTGTATCTCGGTGCTTGAACTGTCAGTAGGTTAAGTTTGAGCATATGAGGCCTGGTGGGTTATTGCAGAGACTTTCCATTCTCAAGTGCAAATGGGAAGGGATTACGATGGACTTCATAGTTTGTTTGCCACATACTTCTAGGGGTTTTGAATCCATTTAGGTAATTGTGGATAGGCTGACTAAGTTTGCACACTTCTTGCTGGTACATTCTTCCTATAGTGCAGAGAGGTTGGATCAGATTTACCTTCATGAGATTGTTCATTTGCATGGGGTCCCAGATTCTATCATTTTAGGCCACGACACTCAGTTCACATCTCAGTTCTGGAGGACTATTTGCAAAAGTTGGGTACAGAGATTCATCTTAGTATAGTATTTCACGCTCAGATAGATGGTCAGTCCGAGAGGACTATTCAGGTCTTGGAGGACATGTTACAGGATTGTGTTCTTAACTTTGGAGGTTCATGGATTCAGTCTGTACCATTAGAGTTTGCTTAAAATAATAGTTATCATTCGAACATTAACATGGCACCTTTTTGAGGCATTATATGGTAGGTATTGTAGATCGCCAGTGGGTTGGTTTGATGGCTTGAAGTCTAGGCTACAGAGTACATACTTGCTTCGTGATTCCTTAGACCAAGTCCAGGTGATTCAGGACAGACTTTGGGCAGCCCTGAGTAGGTAGAAGAGCTACGTAGATCATATACTTTGTGCCTTTGAGTTCAGTATTGGTGACTTAGTGTTTCTTTATGTATCGCCCATGAAAGGCGTGATGAGATTTGGTAGGTAGAGCAAGCTTATCCCCAGGTATATTGGGCCGTTTGAGATCCTTCAGAGAGTTGGTGGTGTTACCTATCAGTTAGATTTGCCTTTAATGTTTTCATCTATGCACCCAATTTTCCATGTATCGATGTTGCAGCGTTATGTTCTGAATGAGTTGCATGTGTTGCAGGGGGGAGTTGGTATAGTTGGATGAGAGTTTGACCTTTGTTGTGGAGCCAATTGCTATCCTAGCCAATGTCAGTAGATTGAAGTCTAGAGAGATTCTGGTAGTTAAGGTTTAGTGGAGGCACCATCCGGTTGAGGAGGCTACCTGGGAGACCGAGAGAGAGATGCGGGCTCAGTATCCGCAGTTGTTTGAGCCTTCAGATACTCCCTTGTTCTTGACTTTCACAGACGAAAGTCCTTTTTAGTAGTGGATGATAGAATGACCATTCGATTATTCCTTCATTTTCACTTTCCTTGTACTGTTAGAGCATTTTCCTGTAGCGTCCCTAAGTCATATATGGTTTGTTGGGATCAGTGGTTCGATACCCTGGCCATTCATTTGGTCTTTATGGCCATTTCCCTGTTTTAGAGCTTAAACTTAGGAAATCATTGACTTTAGTCACCATTCTTAGCTAACGTGCTTGGAATAAAATTTTGTAGTTCTATTAGCTCTGGAATATTGATTTTGGTCTAGTTGGACCTTTAGTCAAGGCCTAGGAACTTCCGTATGATTCTATCTCACTTTTTGAGATTCTAGGCCAGTTAGAGTTAGAAGTTTGACTTTGGTCAACTTTTGATGATCAAAGCATCAGATTCAAAATTCGACAATTCAATCAGATCCAAAATATCGAGTTTCGAGTAGGTAGGTGGTTGGTTTGGGTCTCGGGTGAGCTAGGCTCATTTTGGGTGTTTTGTTGGTTTTAGTAAGTGTTGACTTGGGCCAACATCCCTTCGAGATGACCTCATTAAGAAGTTTCTTCAATTTTGTTAAGTCTGGAATGTCATTTCCACACTAGTAGTATGTTTGGTTTGTGAGTATCAGGTTTCGATTGTGCCCAAAATACCCCGTAGAAGTTTTCATTTTTGCTGGTTTTCTGCAGCAGGCATGTGTTCAACGCCAACGGCACCAAGGCAGCATGATCGCGCTAGCCTGCTGATCCTCTTCAGCACCGATGGCACCAGGCCAGCACCAATGGCGATAAGCTGTGTGATCCTCTTCAGCGCCAACAATGCCCCTATGGCGCGACCGCGCCTGTGCGCTTCTACCCCCTTCAACGCGATTGCGTTGGTCGGCAACATGCACTATATAAGTGCAATCCCTCGAATTTCCAGCTATTTTCTTCATGGGTTTCTCACTCTAAAAACCCTTCCCTCTCCTAAAACTTATTCTAAATCAGTATATAGCTCTGGGAATTCATAAATTAACGATCTTACTTGCTTCCTCCCTTATTTTGGTAAATCTTCCCTAAAATCCTTCTTTTTCATGGCTTAAACCTCCATTATTGTACTTATTATAGCTTGGGGTGTCTTTTTGGTTCTAGTTGCTTGAATTGGGACTGCCTGTTCGTGGTTGCGTGGATTTCATATCATAGACTTTCTCCCTCTCCTCGTGGTAGGTAAATTCTCCCTTTTATTCTGGTAATTTGTTCTTTCATTCCTTCTTTAATTCTCATAGATGGTGGGTTGTTTTAAGCCCTTCTTGCTGGCCTTTTTTTGCTCATTTTCGGAGCATGCACTCTTGGGAAGGTTAGGATCATTGTATGCTTTTTCATTTATGGCTTCAGGTTACGGGGCCCACGGGCCTGCTTGTGACCTGAATTTTGACCCATCTAGACTTCTAGCAATATGGGTATTATTAGTCTTTTTTAATGCGTAGATTTCCTTTTTGATAGTGTGATTGCTTTTTGAGTCTTGTTGGAGTAGTTTGTGCTTAGACAACGTCATTCGAGCAGCTTATCATCGGATGATAGGTAGGTTACAGATTCCCTTTCCTATAATTTGCATATATAGGCTATAATCGCACTATTTAGCATCCTTGTGTTGGGTTTATTATCTTGGTACCCCAGACCTTGTCCGATTTCTTTCTGTCCAGCTTTTTCATATCATTTCGTTGTAGTATTTGATATAGTTGATAACATTACCCCGTGTGGCCTTGATTATGCCTCTGACCATAGATGGTGGGTTTATTTGGGAATGTTTGTGAGTCTCGAACATCAGATTATGATTATAGAACTGGTTATCTGTGTTGCAGAGCGATTGAAGCCTGTGCAAGGCTGATAGGTTGATTGTTAGCCATTGGGATACTGATTATGAGTGAGCATATCCTTATCATTCATGTAAAGTGTTTTCCTGCATTATTTACTACTGCTTTGGTTGCGGGCCTACTGTACCCGATTTTTTAAACCTTGAATGGCCCTAAGGGCCTGTTTTTGGTATAAATGGTCATAAAAGTGTTTGGAACTGATTTTATGGATTTTCTTGGGGTAAAAGAGACTAAATAATGATTTTATCACCGTTTTCACACCTCCACTAGACTCGGCTATGTTATAGTGCTAAACATGTTTTACTACTGATTTGAGATGATACTAGACTCAGTTGAGCCAAGCGTCAAACTTGTTTTACTACTATTTTAGACCCGGTTATGCTTCAGGCACCCTTGTTGGGGTTTTTGAGACAAGATTTATTGATTTAGACCCAGATAGACTCCAGGCACTCATTTTGAGATCATAGTTATTGGTTTAGACTCGGATACACACCGGGTAGGTTTACATGAGATTCTGAGATTTAGTATATGGTCGATGACCTCCATGGACTCTGCTGATCAGGACTAGACGCTACGTGCTATGAGTGTCGAAGGAGGGGTATATGGTGTAGTTTAGGTTTACGGGTGCGTCCTTCCATGGATTCTACCTACTAGACCTATTGGCACAGGAAGGGGTACATACGGTACTACTATCACACCTGGTTTCACCTACATCATCATATCATGCATTTGTGTTTGATTTCACCCTTGTTTGCTGTTTGTTGAGTGTACGCTCTGGTAGTATGGGATGTCGGAGGGTTTATTTTCACTTGTATATATTCCTCGAGTGTATAGGCGCCTATTGGGACTATAGGTAGATTTATTCTTATTATTATCCTATTGTTGTACTGGTTCATTCTATAGTTACTTGTGTGTTTATTTGATCATCCTTACCTTGTGTGATTCACTGCTAGCATGTCTATGTTCAGTTACTTTCCTTCTTTTCCTTTTTACTTGAGGTTACCAGTATACCACTTATTTCTTAAATTCTCTTTATTTATTATTGTTGCAAGGATCCTGGTGCATTCTTCTTCCCTTCACTTGTGTTCTGTGTTATATATATATATATATATATATATATATATATATATATATATCTTATGGCTAGCCTAGCTTGGTTGTTTTCTCCTGGTATTCTATCTGTGCTAGCTTCTGTGTACTTATCTGTTTGCTTCTGTGACTACTTTCTTTCAATCTGCTATTTACTATTTTTATATCTTATATTCACTCAGTCGGACTATGATGCCTACTGGTTACCCTTGCTTTGCAATTGGTGCTCATACTACACTTTTGCATCTTCCTAGTGCAGATCCTAGTGTGACCTCTTGCTGTTGATAGTGCATGGAGACTCGTGTAGCTTTCCGGACATCCGTGACTTAAGTGAGCTATTGGCGATTGGGGCTTAGCTTTTATCTCCTCTTTTGTATTGCGTACTCTTTTTATTATTCAGAGACAGATTTATATTCTCGTTTTGTACGTTCTAGTACTTTGTATATTTAGTAACGACTCTTATACTATGATACCGATCATGGGATGGTTTTGGCTTCCGATTATATGTATATATATATATATTTCCTATAATCTCCTCCTTTATGCTTTCTTTACCTTGCTTCTGCCTTATATTGCTTTTTTTGCTTGTTTAGTTAGATAGTATCCTATTACTATTTATTCTGAGCTATGGGGATTGGTATGCCTACAGGAGGGTGTTAGGTGTCCTCATGACCTGAGAAATCAAGTCATGACAAAGCTATTGCATATTGAATTTGATTTAAAGTATGTTGTGATAGGGAAGTATACTTCTGATTTGGTGCATTGTGTTATATCTTGAGAGAGAATTTTGAATCATAGGTTGAAATTGGTTGAGGAATCAGGTACCACATTAGTATGGTAATAGTTATGGATAGGGCACCATGCTGGTATGATGTTGTTATTGCTATTATGGATTGGGTACCACACTAGTACGATATTGTTATTACTATCATAGATCGGGTACCACGCTTGTACGATACATGGACCCTAGTGCATCCCTTGCAGATCATGGCTAGTTGGATAGAAATAAGTCCCTTTAAAATTTGTGTACATATAATTGTGTAGAGTGAGTTTGGGTATGTTACAGTAAGAGTGATGAGATATTTGAGACCATAGGTTGGAGAGATATGTATGGACAAAATCTGTAGTTATGATTTGACTACTTATAGATACAGAGTATTGAGATGACTTTCTTTATATCTGTTCGGTGACTATATATCCTTGACTGTTGATACTTTATATGTATGTAAATGATGGTTGGTTTGACTTACTGTGGTGATTGTTGGTTTTTTTCAGACCATTAGGTCCTTGTGATGTTGGGTTACTTGAATCGTATGGACGGGTCTTAATTATTCGGTTAAGTACTCAATTGTCTTCTTATTCTGCAAAACCAAGTTATGTGAACTATAGTGTCTTGTTGCTGGGTGAAACTTGAGATGTGGGTGAGTACCTATAATTAATGTTAATTGATTAATTACTAACAAATGACTGATGGTTACATGTGAATTGAGATAGTAGTGTATGCAATACTTGGCATGTTTACGAGTATAATGAAATGTTTAGAAATATTACTAAGGTTAACTCCAATCTTGAGGGCTTGTAGAGTATAGAGTATAAGGTGGGAATTGATGGAATAAAGAGTGAGGTGTGATTTTATTCATTTACTTAATGTTGCTTTTTGTGCAAGTTGGGATATGAGATTATCGGTTGTTCATTGATTTCTATATGGGTATTGTATAATCTAATCTTAGTTGGCCAATGATATCTACTAGTACTTATGGTTTACTGATACTACTCTTGCTACATCATTTTGGGTGTAGATATGTGATAGGTTGACTGAAGTTTCATTGCTTGAAGTGATGAGTCTACATGATACCTACCAGTACGGGTGGTATTATCACCCGAGAGATAGTTTTATTTGGAGTGTTGTAAGGCATAAGTAGTAGAATGATCCCATAGCAAGAGACATGAACTCAGATGTGTAGTAGCTTTAAGATCGAGATAATATTTGATTGAACTAAGCAGATGTAATGACATATTCAATCATTATTGAAATTCTCAAAGTAAAATGAGAAAATTTTAAATTTTTGTGAATATAAATTTATTTTTGGGAATACTAATCATGTGTTTAATACAATGCAGAATAAAATAAAGTAAAAAAAGTGGGACCGATTAGCAAATGACCTTTGTAGCAGTCCCTATTCCGCTATAGCAAGCTCACCACAGCGGGGGGCAACCACTGCAGTAAGACTTGCGAGAAAAAAATAGGATTTGATGTTTTTAGCTTCTAACTCATTTCTAAAAAGGAGGCTTTCTCCTAAATACATCCTAGGGTTCGTTCTAAGCCAGAACACTAAGAAAAGAAAGGAAAAGCTCTCAAAACAATGTGGCACCATCCTCCTCCTCGCAGAGTCTCCATCAAAATTTCTGGATCGAGAGCAAGGAGATAGGTTACATGCAATTTATAGTAGCATCTCAACATCAAGGTAGGTTATGGCTTTTAATGAGTATTAAGACTTTGACTACCTAGTCATAATACTATATAGAATTGAGGGAGATAGCATGTTAAGGCCTAGCACAAAGTCTGGATGGAAATTAATAGAATAAATGTGAAACACGACTTAAAAATAATAAGTAACCCCTCAAAATACCAAATATTCTTTAAAAATAAAATATTAATCACTATCATTAAAACAATTAATCTTAACAGAGATTTACAATAAATTATACTTGATAAAATCATTAATTCTACAGAAGATTTTTGGCCATACGAATTAGATATATATACAATATAGACTCAAATTAAAAAATGAATAAAAATACTTCCGCACACATACCGCGCACTGGCACTCCTAAAATGGTATCAGAGCATATCGGAGTTATTAGTAAGATTAAGAAAAAAAAGGCACATATGAATAAATATGAATAACGAATATAGGCAACAACTTCTAGAAAAAATAAAAGAAAAAAGACAAGAATTAAAACATAGACAAAATAGACTAAACGCTAATATATTTGCAGGAGCTTGCCATAAATCCCTATTAGCACAAAAAAGAGTTATATTAGAATTACAATTACGAATAGACAGTCTAGAATATAAATACCAACATAATTTATAAATGAATAAAGAAGAATTCGCATTAGAAGAAAAAACATACGTAAATCCGGAAGGATTAAAGATAACAATAGTATTTTCTAATTTAGGAAGAAGATATAAAAAAATAGGAGATAATCTAAATTTAATGTTAGAAAAAGAAACGGTAAAATTAGAAGATAATTTAACCGCAATGGTTAGAATAACAAAAGAAAATGAAGAAATAGATAGGAAACGAGAAATTGAAAAAATACAACAACAAACTAAAGAAAAAATACAACGAATAGAAGAAGTAAAAAACACTAAAATAATAGAACTAGAAAAAGAATTAGAAGTGCTAAAACAATTATATGCAAGTAAGCAAAAAGAAAAAGAAAAACGTAGAGAAGAGGAACAAGAGTTAAAACTGACAAATGAAATAGAAAAATTTAAATTACAATTAGAAGAAGAACAAGACAATCTACCAAAAATAAGCGTAGACGAAATAAGTGAAGAAAGTGATAATGATAATGATCTAGGAGAAAACTATTCGGAAACAAGTGAAACATATACCGAACTAATAGAAAAAATGGAAAGAGCAAAAATAAATCCAGAAATAAATACAGGAGATATGAGCACTGATGATAAACCAAGTACATCAAGAGTAAAGAATCCAAAGCAATTAAATCCAAGATACTATAGGATAGACTACAATTCATATGATAGAAATAAAACGTTATGGGAAAAAAGGCTGAATAAGAAATGGACACCAAGGAAGATAACTGAACAAAATAATTTTTCAGATCTAGATTGTATAGCAGATATAAATAGAACAATTCAATTATGGACAGGATATATCTCAAAACAATTAATAGACAATAAAATATCGAGAGCTGAAACACCAGGATATATAGAAAGAACACTCATAGGAACGGTAAAATTATGGTTACAAAATTTAACAAATGAAAGTCTAGCAACATTAAGAATTGATAAAAAATACGATGGAACAGCTGCCACAACAGCTACGGAAATATTATTTAAATATGAAATAGCAATAAGAAATGAATTTGGTAGTATGACGACGGAAATAGAAGAACAAAATAAAGAAAAAACTATAAACAGAAATTTAATGTCAAAATTAGCAATATGTAATATGTGCTATCTAGATGAATATACTTGTGCATTTAAAGACTATTATTACAAAGGAACATATAATCCGGATGAAAGTAAAGAAATAAGAAAATTATATTTTACTAAATTACCAGAACCTTTTAGTTCAAAAATAATAAAAAATTGGAATGAAGCAGAATTAGCAGATACCCTAGGAGCTCGAATAAAATTTTTACAAAATTGGTTTATGGAATTATGTGAAAAATACAAAGAAAATATTAAAATGGATAAAATATTAGTAAGAAATTTAGCATGTTGTAAAGATAGAACAGCACCCCAATTCGGATGCACAGATAAATATTATAAAAAATATAAGAAAATAAAAAGATATGGTAGTAAATATAAACCATATAAATCAAAATATAAGTATAAAAAACCAAGAAGAAGATATTATGTAAAAAATTACAAATATAAAAAACCATATAAAACAAAGAAAAAATTAACGGGAATGTACTTGTTACAATTGTGGAAAACTAGGACACTTAGCTAGAGATTGCAAATTACCAAAAAATCCAAAGAAAAAACAAATTACCGAAATAATAATAGGAGATGATAAATATACACAAATGGAATATATAGATTATGAATTAGGGAGTGAAGACAGTATATATGAATTATCAGAAAATGAATTATCTGAAACGAAAATGAAAATGATATAAATAATAATATAGGAGAATCGGAAGAAGAAAATTATGACTGAGAAAGATGTACGGATAATACAACAAGAAGAACACCAAGATGAACAATCCTCAGAACAAAAAATAATATTTGACACCAATATATTTGAACAAATAAACAATACTTGGTACGTTCACGAGCATAATAAAATCTCTAGAAATATTACTAAGGTTAACTCTAATCTTGAGGGCTTATAGAGGATAGAGTATAAGGTAGGAATTAAGGGAATAAAGAGTGAGGTGTGATGCTATATATTTACATGATGGTTGCCTTCTGTTCAAGTTGGGATATGAGATTATATGTTATTTCATTCATTTCTATATGGGTATTGCGTGATCTAATCTTAGTCAGCCGATGATAGCTACCAATATGTGTGGTGTACTGATACCACTCTTGCTACATCCTTTTGGGTGTAGATATGTGACAGGTTGAGTAAGTTTCATTGCTTGAAGTGATGAGTCTTTATCAGCAACTTCTGCATTTTTCATTCTGTAGGCAAAAGTTGTGTCATATATTTTCTTGTCACACTCTCTATTTAAAATCTCTTCTACATCTCTAAACTAGGTACTCGGGAAAAAATTGTATTTATTATTTCAAAAGGAATGTATGTTTTCAAGCTTAATTGAATCTATGATTATGGTTTTCACTCTAATATTAAAATATTGATCCATTTAAAATATTTTCGCTTAATAATGATTGAATTATAAGGGTTTCTCCTATCGAGTTAGCATTGAGTAGGTGTAGGCACGACCTGATGTAATTTGAGTCATCATAATTGGTTTAGCGCACTAGGTTACCGGTCTCACAAGTACAAGAGCAATGTCAAGCAGAGTCCTGCGGATTGGTGTGTTGATGTCTATTTCAAATCTTCGGGAGGCTATGAGGAATCTAGGAGTTGTTTCCCTTTTATTCTTTCCTATCGTGTTGTCCTAGTTTGTCGTCTATCTGGTTTGAGTCCAATTGAGACCTATTCGATTATAATTGGTATCTTGACAAAGGCAATTGGTATCTACTTGATTCCAATTGGTACCTAGATGAGTTCCATTGATATCTAACCAATTCCAACTGGTATTTGATCGTAAGAGTCATGTTAATGTGCTGATTGTGTGATTATGTGATAAAATGATAGTAAAATAAGGATTACTTACAGCAATACTAAGATCATAAAAACTGTTCTATGTTTAAGTGATGTTGAGTTGTTCTGTGCATTAATCAATAATGAAAGAATTTATTCTTATTAAGAAGTTTAAAATTCTTGGTTCTACCAATTCTGTCTAATTGTCTTCGTTGCACCGAAGAGTTCCTCGCCACATCAATTCCTTTTCTGTGAGAAAGGGACCGATGTAGCTCACCTATGGAAAAATTAGGGGGTCCATAATAGAAAACTATAAATTTCACCGTAGTGGGACTTCGTCCACTGCAGTGGACGTACGCGAACCAGTAGCCAAATTTCAGTTCCCTGTTTTGGGAGTTCACATGTTTAGCATATTACGAGAGTTAAAAAAACATATGAAAAGCGATTATATAAAACATGTCGGCCTACAAAAAAAGCCATTGTCTGTTGAATGCCACCAACGGCACCCACAACATCCAAAAACAACAAAATAAAAAGAAATTATCCAATATGCAAAATGAAATGTGATTGTCTAAAAAAAAGCCCTACAAAGGAAAGTAATAAGCTAAGTAAAGGGGGATAAACGGTGGGGAATGCACTGTTCCATGGTTCAGCTAGACGCTCTATCAATTGCTGGCACTTGAGTCCCTGGGTTTCTCCTTGTCTAATCCTTATAGGAAGGAGAAATACTAGATATCTGTCTGGCCTACCTTAGGGACCTTCTTACCTAGAGATAAATTCTTGACAAGGGACTAGATCCCCTTCCATATTTGGACTAACATGTTGTCCCGAGAGCGCCCTTTCTTAGTTTTGGCATTTAGCTCTTCCTGAAGCACAATATAGCCATGTGCTAGAGACTCAAAGCACCATGAAAGTTCAAAGGATCAGCAACCCTCGATGATTCGAGCACCGCGGGAGGCACTAATATACCCCTTAGGAGTTCCTTTATGGACTCCATCTCCTTTACCATATGCTTGAAGGGACTCGTGGTCTATGTAGAACTAGTCCCAGCTCCTCCATCGCACTAACCACTACTGCACGATCCTCAGACCCCAATTTTCTTTCCTTCTTGCTGCATCCTGGTATGCTCTTCACTCTCAAAGGGTTGAATGGCATGTCAGGCTCAAGGGTGTTGTCATCTGGCTCGCTGGGCACATTATCCCGCTGGCACAATGTATTAATCAAGGAGGAAAAAAAATAATCTTGGTTGGCAATCATGGAAAAATACCTCTACATCCACAATTAATGCCCCTACGTTTATTAGCACCACATATAATATGCAAGCCACTATCAATGCCTGGGAGTGGGTGATGTCAGATACTTTCTCGGAAGGGCTGATCCTCCTAGACACCAAGTTGAGCCACCTCCGAGCATCAGGAGTAAAGTCGATGCTCTTAATGCACAAATGACTGCTGACCCAAGGGCTTGAGGCCCTCTTGTCCTCTACAACCAGTTGGTCCACCAACCACTATCCATAATCATCTGCCTTCCTTGCCTCATACTCAGTCTTCAGGGGATTTGGTAACCCTAAGGCATCATTCATATCAGCAGCACCAACCTCAACATGCTCACCCCAAATGTAAATTAAGAGATTTGGGACATTTCAGTTGATAGTGGGGAGATTGGCATAAAACTCCCTCACCTAACTATCATTTTGCATCAATAGGATTCTTTACCAGGGGAAACCACCCAATATCCCACAACCGGTTATAAAAATCTGGCACCTTATCCTCAATATCTTCCATCTAGAAACTCCACTTATGAGTAAACCCTCGAACCCTATTCTCTATGTACCGCCTCTAGCATTGGTTGCTAGAAAAACTTTCATAGACGTTGTCATTACCTTCGGCCATAATGGTAGTAATCTCTGCGTAAGGTAATAGAATTGTGTTAGATAATGTTTTCGGTAATAAATAGCAAGGAGTTAAGAATGAACGACGAAATCCAAAAGAAATCTGTTTTGAAATTTTTTTAGTTCTTTTAGGCAGTGATTCTGCATTAGCACCTCCGCTATAGCATGCGCTTTTCCACTGCAGCGAGGTTGCAGTAGTGAGATTGTACTGCTATAGTGAGTCCTCATAGTGAAAACGACCTCCAATGTAGCGAGGTCATTATCCCTAGCCAACCCAAACCTCAAAAATGGTGATTTTGAAAATATTCTCCATTTTTATTTATTTGTATCACAGATAGGACACAATATGGGGGTGTACTACACTTATACATTGTTCTTATGGTGTCTAACACCCAGAATCAAGCCCCAAGTGTTCAAAATTTTCAAAACTCTTTTTTATTACCCTACTCTATTTTTGAGTTCAAAACTCCATGAAATCCATAGAGCTTACATAGAAAACATTGTGAAGAAGTGAGAAATGTAAATCAAATGAGCATGCTTCGGATTTACTTCCTTACAAGGGAAAAAGAAACCCTTAATCCTAAAACCCTATTTTTGGAGTAAAATCAAGCAAAATAGGCATAAATAATGCAATATAGATGTTGCAAGCAATGAGATAAAGAAATAAAAGAAGGATTTACCTTGAGAAATCAACAAAAGAAGGGGAGTTATTGAGAGAATTTTACAAGTGAGTGGGAGTTGAGGCTTTGCAAATGAGGAAAATGAACCTCCTTTTCTCTCCTTAATCCGTCAGGCCTCTCGCTATAGCGACCTATTTCCTACAGTAGTGAGCTTGCTATAGTGAGAGTTCCTCTACTGCAGTAGCTTGACTATTTTCTTGTGTTACGAATTTATTGATTTACATACTTGATGCTTAATTTAATTATTCCAAGCATCGTGAGTTCTTGTAAGAACCTGCATAGGTAAAATTCTTCCCTAGGTTGGGAACGTGCGAGTAAAGTAGTTCAATTTGTGCGTAAGGCTTAAATCTTGCACTCTATTGCTCCAATGCACCTCGATTTAAAGGCCTTGTAGAAAATATTGATCATAAATATTGTTCAACTCGAAAAAGCAAGCAAGCAAGTCAAGTGAAAAGACAGAGTTAATGATCTGGAGAATGACCTCTTTTGAGTTCCAGTCTCTTGCCCCCACATCTCTTACGTTCATTCGGGGATGAAAGGTTGGTAAATTGATATCTAATGTAATAACTCATTCCATCATTATTGAAATTCCTGCAGTAAAATGTGAGAATTTTAAATATTTGTGATATAAATTTATTTTTAGGAATATTAATCGTTATTTTTAATAAAACACATAATATAATAAAGTCAAAAAAGTGAGACTGACCAGTAAATAACCGCTATTGTGTTCCACTATAGCAAGCTCACGCAATGAGTGGGCGATTGCTGCAGTGAGACTCGCAAGACTGAACCCAAAATTTAATGTTTTCAACTTCAAGCTCTTTTCTAAAAAAGAAGGATCTCTTCTAAAAATGTTCTAGGGTTAGTTATAAGACATAAACCAAGGAAAGATAGGAAAAGCTTTTAAAAAAACATGGTCCCTTCCTCCTTCTCACGAATTCTCCATCAAGATTCTTATATCGAGAGAAAGAAGCAAGGTTGCATGTAGTTTATAGCAGAAACTCAACATCGAGGTAGATTATGGATTTTAATGAGTATTAATACTTTTATTAGCTAATCATAATACTGCATAGAGTTGGCTGAGACAACATGATTAAGGTTTTGGGCATAAAGTCTGGATGGAAAATACTAGAATAAATGTGAAACTAGAATCCTTGTGTATTAATAAGCCTATGTTATATGTGTCCTGATGTGACTTAAACTGAAAAGGATAATGTGGATAGTGGAGGATAAATAATGTGTTCATTGTATCCATAGAACCCGGAACATTAGCATCAAGGGTTGGGGAGGGGTTACGAATAAATGAATTTACTAGAATAAGTGTTCTTGAGTGTGTGATCACCTTAATATGGAATAGATCTCGTGGTCCTAAGTTGTGGTATAAAGTGGTGTCATAATATGGTCTGTTTTGAGAGGAGAATATAGTTAACGTTAGAATATGATCTCTAACTAGAAGAAAATAAGCTATGGGTTGTGTTGTATGTTAAATGTGAATAGGCTATTTGATAGATGTCTAATGATGTGTTGTTTAGGAATTATGATAACATATATATGAATGATGAACCTTCACACCTAATAACGAAGGATAAAGGTTTTTGTTTGGATAATATTGTTAACTTAATCGAGCTGAACTGATTATAGACTTAATTGGAGTTGAGACTTGGTTTAGTTATTGTATGCTTTTGAATTGAATAACTTGTTGATTGGTCTTCAGACATACTTGAAGTTGATTATTATGGTCCTACTAATGCTTGAATGAATAATCTTTTAATGACCCTTCCGGTCATTCCCGCATTTTTGCTTTCCTTGTACTATAAGAGCATTCATTTTGTCCTAATGGTTGTTTCCCTATTTTAGAGCTTAAACGTAGAAAATCATTAACTTTAGTTAACATTCTTAGCTAATATGCTCAAAATCAAATTCTGTCAGTTTCGTTAGCTCCAGAATATCAATTTTAGTCTAGTTAGACCATTAGTCGGGGCCTGGGAACTTTCAGTATGATTCTATCTCACTTTTTGATATCTTAGGCTAGTTGGAGTTAGAAGTTTAACTTTGGTTAACTTTTGATGATCGGATCATTAGATTCGAAATCCGACAATTCTATCAGCTCTAGACTATCGAGTGTGGGTTAGGTAGGTGGTTCGTTCAGGTCCCGAGTGAGTCGGGCTCATTTTGGGTGTTTGGTTGGATTTAGGAAGTGTTGACTTGGGTCAACATTCCTCCGAGATGACCTCATTAGGAAGTTTCATTTATTTTGTTGAGTCTGGAACGTCATTTCCACTCTAGTAGCATGTTTGGTTTGTGAGTATCGGGTTCCGATTGTGCTCGGAACTCCCCGTAGAAGTTTTTATTTTTGCTGGTTTTCTGCAGCAGGCATGTTTTCAGCGCCAATGGCGCCAGGGCAGCGCGATCGTGCTAGCCTGCTGCACTCCTTTAGTGCCGATGGCACCAGGCCAACACCGATGGCGCTAGGCTATGTTCTCCTCTTCAGTGCCCCTATGGCATGATCGCGCATGTGTGCGTCTGCCCCCTTCAGCGCGATTGTTCTAGGCCAACGCAATTGCGCTGGTTTGCAACTTGCACTATATAAGTGCAATCCCTCGGATTTATAGCCATTTGCTTCATTGTTCTCTCACTCTAAAAACACTTCCCTCTACTAAAACTTGTTCCAAATCTGTATCTAACTCTAGGAATTCATAAATTAACAATCTTACTCACTTCCTCCCTCATTTTGGTAAGTCTTCTTCCCCAAAATCCTTCTTTTCCATGGCCTAAACCTCTATTGTTGTGCTCATTTTAGCTTGGGGTGTCATCTTGGTTGTAGTTTCTTGAATTGGGACTGCTTGTTTGTGGTTGTGTGGATTTCATCCTGTAGACTTGCTCCCTCTCCTCGTGGTAGGTAACTTCTCCCTTGGTTGTAGTTGCTTCAATTGGGACTACTTGTTTGTGGTTGCATGGATTTCATCTTGTAGACTTGCTCCCTCTCCTCATGGTAGGTAAATTCTCCCTTTTATTCTGGTAATTTATTCTTCGATTCCCTCTTTAATTCTCATAGATGGTGGGATGTTTTGAGCCCTTTTTGCTGGAATTTTACGCACATTTTTGGAGCATGCACTCTTGGGAAAGTTGGGATCATTGTGCACTTTTTCATTTCTAGCTTCGAGTTGCGAGGCCCACAGGCCCACTTGTGATCTGAATTTTGACCCGGTTAGACTTCTAGCAATATGGGTATCGTTAGTCTTTTATTAATGCATAGATTTCCTTCTTGATAGTGTGGTTGCTTTTTGGGACTTGTTGGAGCAGTTCAGGCTTGGACAATGTCATTCCAGCAGCTTGTCGGCGGACGATAGGCAGGTTATGATTTCCTTTTCCTTGACCTTGCGTATATAGGCTATAATTGCACTATTTAGCATCCTTGGGTTGGGTTTATTAGCTTGGTACCCGAAACATTGTTTGCTTTCTTTCTGTCCGACTTTTTCATATCATTTCATTGTAGTATTTGGTTAGTTGATTGCATTACCCCTTGTGGCCCCGTGTGGCCTTGATTATGCCTCTGGACCATAAATGGTGGGTTTATTTGGAAATATTCGTGAGTCCCGGACATCAGATTACGATTATATTATTGGTTATCTGTGTTGTAAAGTGATTGAAGCCTATGCAGGGCCGATAAGTTGATTGTGAGCCGTTAGGCTACTGATTGTGAGTGAGCATATCATTATCATTGATGTAAAGAGTTTTTCTGCATTATTTATTACTTCTTTGGCTGCGAGCCTACTATAACCAATTTTCTAAACCTTGCATGGCCTCAAGGGCCCATTTTCAGTAAAAAATGTTATAAAAGTGTTTGAAACTGATTTTATGGATCTTCTTAGGGTAAAAGAGACTAAATTATGATTTTATCACTGTTTTAACACTTACACTAGACTCGAGTGAGCCGTAGTGCTAGACATGTCTCAAAAACCCCAACAGGGGGGCCCAGAGCATAACTGGGTCTAAAACAGTAGTTAAACTAGTATGATGCTCGGCTCTACCGAGTCTCGTATCATCTCAAATAAGTAGAAAAACCTATGTCTACACGACAGCTCAGAAGAGTCTAGTATAAGTATGAAAAACGTGATAAAATCATCATTTAATCTCTCTTACCCTAAGAAGATCCATAAAATCAGTTTCAAACCCTTTTATAACCATTTTTACCGAAAATGGGCCCTCGGGGCCATGCAAGGTTTAGAAAATCATATATAGTGGGCTCGAAGCCAAAATGATTGCAAAACATGCATGGAATCTCTTTATATGCATGACAAAGGTATTCCCCAACACACTCAACAGCCCAATGGCTGACAATCAACCTATCGGCCCTGCAGAGGTTCTAATCGCTCTACAACATATATAACCAGCTCTATAATCGCAATATCAATGTCCGAGACTCATGGACATTCCTAATTAACCCACCATCTATGGTCTAGAGTGAAATACAAGGCCACACAAGACCACAAGGGTAATACTAGCAACAACAACAAAGACTATAACGATATGAGTGAAATAAGTCAGACAAAACTGAAGCGGACAAGGTTTGGGGTGCCAAGCTAATAAAACCCAATCCAAGGATGCTAATTAGTACAATTATAGCCTATATACGCAAAGTCTAAGAAGATTAAACTGTAACCTACCTGTCATCCAACGATAAGCTGCTAAAATGATGATGTCCAAGCCTGAACTACTCTTATAGGCTCTGAAAAGTAGTCAAACTATCACAAACATAATCTACGTATTTACAACAAGACTAACGCTACCCATAATGCTAAAAGTATAGCTGGGTCAAATTTCGGGTCACAAGCGGGCCTGCGAGGCCCATAACCCAAAATTGCAAATGAAAAAGCGCATGATGATCACAACACTCCTATAAGTGCATGCTTCAAAATTGAGCGGATTTTAGCCAAAAAATAAGGGCTCAAAACATCCCACAATGTAGGAGAATTAAAGAGAGAGGTTAAAGAAGAAAACACCAAAGAAAAAGAAAGAATTTACCTACCACGAGAAGAGGGAGAAAGTCAACGGGATGAAATCCATGCAACCAAGAACAAACAATCCCAATTCGAGTACTACAACCAAGAAGAAACCCCAAGCTTAAGAAAGTACAACAATTGAGGTTAGCTATGGAGAAGGAGCATTTGGGGAAGAAGATGACTTACAAAAACAAAGGGGGAAGCAAGATTAATCGCTAATTGATGAATCCCCAAAGCCAAGAACTGATAGGAACCAATTTTTAGGAGAGGGAGATGATTTTAGAGTGAGAGAACTAAGGTGAAAATGGCTGGAAATTCGTGAAGAAGACAATATATATGTCTGGACGCAGGCTAGTGCCATTAGCGCTGGCATAACGCTATCGCGGTGCAGGCAGGCGGGCAGACGGGCACGATTGTGCAAAATGGGCGCCGTTGGCACTGGCAGGCAGGCACACTGCCTAGCTCTATCGCGCTGGCAGGGTGCCATTGACGCTGAAGGAAAGCGACAAGCTAGCGCGATCGTGCTGCCTGGGCACTGTTGGCGCTGAGGACATGCCTGCTAAAGAAAATCCAGCTAAGATGAAAACTTCTACGGGGTGTTTCGGGCATTACTAGAAACCGATACTCATATCCCAAACATGCTACTAGAGTAGAAACAACATTCCGGACTTAACAGAATCAACAAAACTTACATAAGAGGTCATTTCGGAGGAATATTGACCCAAGTCAACACTAGTTGAAACCAACCAAATACCCAAAATGAGCCCGGCTTACCCGAGATCCAAACCAGCCACCTACCTAACCCAAACTTGACATTCCGGAGCTAATAGAACCATCAGATTTTGAATCTGACGCTCCGATAGTCAAAAGTTGACCAAAGTCAAACTTCTAACTCCAACTGGCTTGAAAACACAAAAAGCAACACAAAACCACACCGAAGGTTCCCAGGCCCCGACTAAAGGTCTAACTGCACCAAAATCCATGTTCCAAAGCTAACAGAACTGAATTCAATTCCAAGCACATTAGCTAAGAATGTTGACTAAAGTCAACAATTTCCTAAGTTTAAGCTCTAAAATAGGGAAACAGCCATAAAGACCAAATGAACGACCAGGGCACCGAACCATTGGTCCCAGCAAGCCATAAATAACTTGGGATCCTATAGGCAAGCTCTAACAATACAAAGAAAGTGTAAATTGGGAAATGACCGGAAGGGTCATTACATCATCCACTACTAAAAAGGACTTTCATCCTCAAAAGTCAAGAACAAGGGAGTATCTGAAGGCTCAAACAGTTGTGGATACTGAGCCCACATATCTCTCTCAGTCTCCCAGGTAGCCTCCAAAACCGGATGGTTCCTCCACTGAACCTTAACTACCAGAATCTCTCTTGATCTCAACCTCCTTACATCTCTGGCCAGAATAGCTATCGGCTCCTCAACAAAGGTCAAACTCTCATCCAGCTTTACCGAATCCCATTTCAACACATGCGAATCATCTGGAACTTACTGCCTCAGCATTAATACATGGAATGCTGGATGCATAGCAAAAAATATCAGAGGTAAAGCTAACATATAGGCAACACCACCAACCCTCCGGAGAACCTCAGACGACCCGATATACCTGGGGCTAAGTTTGCCCTGCCTACCAAATCTCATCACACACTTCATGGATGATGCACGTAGGAATACCAAATCACCGACACTAAAATCCTAGGCACAAAGTCGACAATTTGCATAGCTCTTCTACCTGCTCTAAGCTGCCCGAAGTCTGTCCTGAATCACTCGAACTTTGTCTAAGGAATCATGAAGAAATTATGTACTCTGCATCCTAAACTCCAAACCATCAAACCAACCCACGGGCGATCTTCAATGCCTACCATAAAATGACTCGAAAGGTGTCATGCCAATGCTCAAATGATAACTATTATTATACGCAAACTCCACCAATGGCATAGACTGATCCCATGAACCTCTAAAGTCAAGAAAACAGGCTCATAACATGTCTTCCAGGACCTGGATAGTCTTCTTAGACTAGCCATCTATCTGAGGGTGGAATGTGGTACTAAGATGAACCCCTGTACCCAAGTCTCGCTGGATAGTCCTCCAAAAGTGAGATGTGAACTGAGTGTCACGGTCTCAAATGATAGAAGCTAGGACCCCATGTAAATGAAAAATCTCACAAAAGTAAATCTGATCTAACCTCTCTGCACAGGAAGAAGAATTAACTAGCAAAATGTGCGCAGACTTAGTCAGCCTATCAACAATCACCCAAATAAAGTCAAACCCTTGAGAAGTGCATGGCAACCAAACTATGAAGTCCATAGTAATTCCTTTCCACTTCCACTCAGGGATGGGAAGTCGCTGCATTAATCCACCAGGTCATATGTGCTCAAACTTCACCTGCTGACAGTTTATGAACCAAGATATAAACTCCACTATGTCCCTCTTCATACCACTCAACTAGTAAAGCTGCCTCAAATCTCTATATATCTTGGCCAGGCCAGGATAGATAGAATATCTAGAACAATGTGCCTCATGGATAATTAACTAAGTTAAATCCCTAACTCTCGGAACACAAAGACGACTATCAAACCTCAGAACACCATCAGAACCTAGAGTAGCCCGATTGGCCTCATCACGAGCATTTGATCACGAATATCATATAACTGCTGATCCTCAAACTGATGACTCTAAATGTGATCAACCAAAGTAGAACAAACCTCAATACTGGTAAGAACTCTGCTAGAATCAGAAATGTCAAGCCTAACCAAACAGTTAGCCAAGGACAACGTCCGGTATAAAACTAAAAGTGAAGTTAGGCTGCCATACTCACCATCTTCTGACTCAAGGCATCCACTACCATGTTTGCCTTTCTCAAATGATATAAAATAGTAAAGTCATAGTCCTTCAGTGACTCAATCTATCTCCTCTTCCTAGAGTTCAGCTCTCACTAACTCGTGATGTACTGAAGACTATAGTGATCGATAAAGATTTCACAATGAACCCCATATAGGTAGTACCTCAAAATCTTGAGCGTGAAAACTACCACCACCAACTCTAAGTCATGAGTGGGGTAGTTTCGCTCGTTAACCTTCAGCTGTCTCAACGCATAAGCTATCACTCGACCCTTCTGTATCAACACAGAACCAAGACCAACCCCTAAAGCATCACAATAAACTAAGAAGCCCTGACCCTCTACTAGGAAAGTTAACACTAGAGCTATAGACAGTAAGGCCTTAAGCTTCTAAAAGCTATCCTCGCACTGATCCGATCACTAAAATGGGACATCCTTCCTAGTCAGCCTAGTCAAAGGTGATGCTATGGAAGAAAACCACTCAATGAACCTCCTGTAGTACCCTACTAG
This sequence comes from Jaltomata sinuosa, assembly GCA_003996215.1. Lineage (NCBI taxonomy): Eukaryota > Viridiplantae > Streptophyta > Magnoliopsida > Solanales > Solanaceae > Jaltomata > Jaltomata sinuosa. The sequence continues at coordinate 155,641 of QJPP01001744.1, read as the reverse complement.
CCCAATAAAGATGCGAACCTCAGTAGGGGTAGTAGGTCTCGGCTAATCACAAATGACTAAAATCTTCCCCGAGTTTACTCTAATCCAATCCTTAGATACTAGGTGTCCTAGGAATGCTACTGACTCGAGCCAAAACTCACACTTTGAGAACTTGGAATAAATCCAAAAGTCTGGAGTATAATCCTCAAGTGCCACTCATGATCCTCCTCACTCCGCGAGTATATCAAGATGTCATCAATGAAGACTATCACAAATGAGTCCAAATACAGTCTGAGCACCCTGTGCATCAAATCCATGAAAGTTGCAAGGGCATTAGTCAACCCAAAAGACATCACCAAGAACTCATAGTGGCTATAACGTATCCTGAATACTATCTTAGGGACTCCGCCCTAATCCTCAATTGGTGGTAGCCTGACCTTAAATTTATCTTCGAAAATACGGTTGAACCCTGAAGCTGATCAAACAAGTCATCTATGCATGGCATCAGATTCCTATTCTTTACAGTCACCTTATTCAGTTGTTATAATTAATACACATCCATATCGACCCATCTTTCTTCTTCACAAACAGAACTGGATCACCCCAAGGCAACACACTCAGCCTAATAAAACCCTTAGCTAACAAGTCCTGGAGCTGATCCTTAAGCTCCCTCAACTCAGTTGGAGCCATACGGTATGGAGTAATAGAAATTGGCATGGTTCTCAGCTTTAACTCAATAACAAAGTCAATATCTCTCTCAGGTGGAAGGCCTGGTAGGTCAATCAAAAATAAATTTAGGAAATCTCTAACCATAGGAATTGAATCAGAGGAAGAAGCGTCGGCACTAGCATCTCAGACATGTGCTAGATAATCCAAACACCCACAAAAAATCAACTTCCTAGCATGAAGTTAAGAAATGATCCCTGACAGTGCGCGACTAAAAAAACCCTGCCAGACAATTAATGATACGCCGTGCACGACTATGGTAATGGTCTTGGCATAGTAATCTAAAACCACTCGATAAGAGGAAAACCAGTCCATGCCTAGAATCATATCAAAATCTAACATGTCTAATATCAAAAAATCACTCCAAGTATCCAAATCACCAACAATAATCATAGAGGATCTCACAACAAAATCCATTACTAAAGAATCACCTACCGGGGTTGAAATAGATTCAGGCATAGATAACAACTCACTAGCCAACCCCAAACAAGGAACATAGTAGGCAGAAACATATGAACACATAGATCCAAGATCAAACAAAGCTAAAGATGATTAGTGGTATACAAAAATTGTACCTGTGATCACAGCATCTGAGGCCTATACCGTCGATCTCCCAGGGATTGCATAAAACTAACGCCGACCTCTACCTAACCACCCTATATACCTACCACCTTTTCTTCCATGTGGGGCACCACCTTTACCCTGAACACCACCTCCATTAGCCGGTGGCTGCATTGCTCTGATAGGCTGAGCGACTGGCTGAACTATACTCCATTGGGGGAAATCTCTGGCATAATCACCAATGACACTGCACTCATAACAAGTCCCTGATGGCCCACCCTGTCGGGATAAACTAGTTGCACTGGTGTGGCCACCACGGCCTGATGCCCTAGAAGTTGTACCCCTAGAAGTGTGACCATGGTAAATCTGCCGACTACTCTGACCCTGCTCAAACTGAGACCCACTAGAAGCCTGAAGTGATGCCTAAACTGGCTGACCGGACAAACACTAATGCTGCTATGGTTGATACCCTCGGTCCCACTGGCTTGAACCTCTACCATTATAACGTGAACCACTGTAGTTGTCCTGGTAATGTGGCCTCTTATCTCTAGACCCCGAATCATGGAAATGTAAATCCTTTATAGTACAAGCATGGTCTGTGATAGCCTGAAAGGATCACCCACTGGCAACTAGCACCTCAACTATTTGTCAAAACTCTAACCTCAATACCCATACAAACCTACAGATCCTATCGGGCTCGGTAGGGATAATCATAACCCCAAATGGAGCAAGCTGGTGGAAGTGAGTATCGTACTCAGATACGGGCATAGAACCCAATATAAGTCTGGTGAACTTCTCTCTACGACACTCTCTATCACTCTTTGGTAAGAACTTAGCCATAAAGGCCTCATAAAACTCTATCCAAGATAACAGAGGAGATGTAGACGGTCTGCAAGCAACCTAGCCCTCCACCATAACTTAGCTGGTCCCTCCAGCTGATAAGTAGTATACCCAACTCCGTGTGTCTCCAACAACCCCAAATGATGTAGCATCTCTTCAGAAGTAGTAATAAAGTCATGCGGATCCTGCCTGGGAGTACCAAAAAACCTAAGCGGCGCCAATGTCAGAAATCTACCCGGAGCCTTTTGATCCACCTATGTCATAACTAGGCGAGAAGTAAGAGGCTGGGCAATGAAAGGTACCATAAGAACCTCAGCACGAGGAGCTGCAGTAGCAGGCTGCGCTCATAACCTCTGAACACCCAGGGCTGCCCCCTAAACGGATATCTTTGCTACCTCAGAAGGCTGACCCTCAATCATACCCAAAAACTGAAGAAGTAAACCCCGAATATCTGATGAAGAAGCTGGGGCTGAAGCTGGTACAAAAGTTGGTGCTTGCACAAGTGGTACTTGGGAATGTCCCCTGGTCCACAGGCTATTGCTCTGGCACTAACTCAGGCTCAATCTCAACCCTAGTAGCTCTAGCAGGTTCCACAACTTGAGCACATCCCTGACCTCTACCTCTACAACCACCTCGGCCCCTAGCTAGAGTCGGGTGTCCTGGGGTCGAAGGCTCACCCTCGCTCGATGTCTAAGATCTTATATGAGCTATCTACGGAAGAGTGAACTAGAACAAATGAGATTTCCAGGAACTATCTATGTTAAGATGCATGATATAGAAGCATGAAAAGGTCCATGTTTCTTAAAATGCCACTATAGCCTCCCGAAGATTGAGTACGGACATCTCTGCCCTAATCTGCAGGACTCTACTAGACATTGGCTCCTATATTGATGACACCGATGAACCTAGGTTCTGATACCAGCTTTCACGACCCTATTTCTCAAGTCATAATGGCACCTACAACCCTCCTATAGGAGTACCAATTCTCATAGCCTTGAACGGTTAGTAATGGACTACTCTCTAACAAGCATGTGGAAGAAGTAAAGATATAAGTGGAAGCAAGAGGTAAAGTGAATAAATGAAGTGATAGGAATTTATATATATATAGGAATCTAAACCATCCCACGACTTGGTATTGTACTATAAGAGCTGCTACTACATAAATAGAGTACAAGGGTCCAAAAGAATATATACATATGTCTATGAATAACAAAAGAGTATGTAATATGAAAGAGGAGATAAAAGCAAAGCTTCGGTCGCCAGGAGCTCACCCTTAGTCTGGGATGATCCAAAATCACTCTATATGAGTCTTCATGAGTCAGTGGCAATGGCCGACACTAGGATCTGCACCAGAAAGATGCAGAGTATAGTATGAGCACCAATTGCAAAGCAACAGGTACGTAGTAGGCATCATAGGACGACTGAGCGTTTATAAGATATAAAAGAAATAAATCACAGAATGAAAGAATATAGTCACATAAACAAACATATAAGTACATGGAGGCTAGCACAAATAGAATACAAGGAGAATACAATCATACTCGGCTAGCTATAAGAGAATTACATATCACATAGCCCATGTGAAGGAAAGAAGAACGCACCTGGGTGCTTGCAATAATAATATATATAAAAGAAGTTTAAGAAATAGGTTGTATAGCGGTAACCTCAAGTAAAAAGGAGGGAAGGAAAGCAAATAACACAATCATTCTTAACACCATGAGACTAACTAAATCATAGTAAGAGTTTCACTCTCAAATATGAATAACCGAATAAGAACCCAAGTGTAACCATAATGATAACCAGAATTATGATAGGGTAATGATAATAACTCTACCTACAGTCCCACGGGCTCCCATACACCAGAGAAATACATACAAGTGAAAAAAAAACCACCGACATCCCATACTACTGGAGCATGCTCTCATCAAACAGCAAACAAATATGGAAACAAATACAATGAATGATATGATGCAATAGTGTAAAACCCAGGTGTAACCATAATGTCGTATGTACCTCTTCCGATGCCTATAGGCCCAATAGGTAAGATCCATGGAAGGGCTTCCCCTTTATACCTCAACTGCACCATATACCCCTCCTCAGATATACTTAGCACGTAGCCCCTGGTCCGTATTGGCAAGGTCCATGGAGGTCCTCAACCATATACTAAATCTCAGAATCTCAATATAATCATCTGGAGTGTATCCAGATCCAAACCAGTAACTGAAGTCTCAAATATGTATGCCTGGAGTCTATCCAGGTCTAAATAAGTGAATCAAGTCTCAAAACCCCTATTAAAAGGTGCCCAGAATGTATCTGGGTTTAAAACAGTAGTAAAACAAGTCTGAAGCTCAGCTCGGCTGAGTCTAATATCATCTCAAATCAGTAAAAAAACCTATGTCTAGCACTACAGCTCAGCCGAGTCTAGTATAACTATGAAAAATATGATAAAATCATCATTTAATCTCTCTTACCCCAAGAAGATCCATAAAATCAGTTTCAAATCCTTTTATAATCATTTTTACAAAAAATGGGCCCTCGGGGCCATACAAGGTTTAGAAAACTGTATATAGTGGGCCCACAACCAAAATGATAGTAAAACATGCAGGAAATCTATTTATATGCATGACAATGGTATGCCCCAACACACTCAGCATCTCAATGGCTCATAATCAACCTATCAGTTATACACAGGCTCCAGTCACTCTACAACATATATAACCAACTCTATAATCGCAATATCGATGTTCGGGACTCATCGGCATTCCCAATTAACCCACCATCTATGGTCTAGAGTCAAATACAAGGAAACACAGGACCACAAGGGTAATACTAGCAACTACAATGAATACTACAATGATACAAGTGAAATAAGTCAGACAGAAATGAAGTGGACAAAGTATGGAGTGCCAACCTAATAAAACCCAACCCAAGGATGCTAATTAGTACAATTATAGTCTATATAGGCAAAGTCTAAGAAGATTTAACCGTAATCTACTTGTCGCCCGATGATAAGCTGCTAAAACAATAATTTCCAAGGCTGAACTATTCTAAGAGGCTCCGAACAACAGTCAAACTATCACAAACATAATCTATACATTAAAACAAGACTAATGATGCCCATAATGCTAAAATTATAGCTGGGTTAAATTTTGGGTCCCAAGAGGGCCCACGAGGCCCACAAATTGAAACCAAAAACGAAAAATGCGCACGATGATCACAACACTCCCATGAGTGCATGCTCCCAAATTGGGCGGATTTTAGCCAAAAAATAAAGCCTCAAAATAGCCCTCCATCTAGGATAATTAAAGAGGGAGGTTAAAGAAGAAAACACCAGAGAAAAAGAAAGAATTTACCTACCATGAGGAGAGGGAGAAAATCAACGGGATGAAATTCATGCACCCTAGAACAAAAAATCCCAATTTGAGCACAACAACCAAGAAGAAACACCATGCTTAAGAAATTACAACAATGGAGGTTAGATATGGAGAAGGAGCATTTGGGGAAGAAGATGACTTACCAAAATGAAGGGGGAAGCAAGATCAACTTCTAATTGATGAATCCCCAAAGCCAAGAACTAATAGAAACAATTTTTTAGGAGCGGGTGATGATTTTAGAATTAGAGAACCAAGGTTAAAATGGATGGAAATTTGTGAAGAAGACAATATACAGGCCTGGCCACAGGCTAGCGCCATTGGCACTGGCACAATGCTATTGCGCTGGAGGAAGGCGAGCAAATGGGCGTGATTGCGTCAAATGGGAGATATTGGTGCTGGCAGGAAGGCACACTTCATAGCGCTATCTCACTGGCAGGGTGCCATCGGCGTTGAAGGCAACTGGCTAGCTAGCGCGAACGCGCTGCCTGGGCGCCATTGTCATTGAGGACATGCATGCTACAGAAAAACCATCTAAGATTAAAACTTCTATGGGGTGTTTTGGGTATAATTGGAACCCGATACTCACAACCCAAACATTTTACTAAAGTGGAAACAACATTTCAAACTCAACAAAATCGATGAAACATTTATACGAGGTCATTTCGAAGGAATGTTGACCCAAGTCAACACTAGCTAAAACCAACCAAATATCAAAAATGATCCCGACTCACCTGAGACCTAAACTAACCACCTACCTAACCCAAACTTAACATTCTGGAGCTGATGGAATTGTCAAATTTTGAATCTGATGCTCCGATCATTGAAAGTTAACCGAAGTCAAACTTCTAACTCAACCTGGCTTGAAAATACAAAATGCTACAAAAACCACACCAAAGGTTCCCAGGCCCCGAATAAAGGTCTAACTAGACCAAAATCCATGTCACAGAGCTAAAAAACTATCAAAATTTAATTTCAAGCATGTTATATAAGAATGTTGACTAAAGTCAATGATTTCCTAAGCTTAAGCTCTAAAATAGGGAAATGGTCGTAAAAACAAAATGAATGGCCAGGGAACCAAACCATCGGTCCCAGCAAGCCATAATTTACTTGAGGATACTACATGCAAGATCTAATAGTACAATGAAAGCATAAACATGGGAATGACTGAAAGGGTCATTATACTCAGAAAATCAGATGGTTCAAACCACGGTCTGTTAATCTGTTCCATGGTCTATTTACCCTATTTATGATAATGACTTAGAGACTTAGAAATCTTAAAATAATTCGATGGCTCAAACCATGGCTCATGGACCTATTTCACAGTCTGTGAAATGGATCATGCAATCAAAATTATAGGCACTTATTAAAAGATGCCTTAGCCATTATTCTCATTCTTTTCACATCAAGGTTAGTTCTCTCAGCCCTAAGAGATCTCTCTCACCCTCTCAAGTCTTCATAAGTCATTTATATTATAGTAATGATGTTGTCAAAGGAGAATGTGCTTGTAGGTTGTAATTAGATAGAAGGAGTGAGTAAGATCAACTATTTTGTCAGGGACTCTCAATGGACGCTTTAGTAGTTGTAAGCCTATGTAGTATAAAATAATTTCTATTTCCACCCATGTATAATACTAGAGATAAAGCATTAACTTTAGATTATCTTGGTGGTTAAAAAGATGATTGTATAAGAGTGATAAATCTAGTTGGGTGGAATTTATCTAGTAGGCTTGATATAGTGTATGTAAGAGCTTAAGTTGATATCTTATGGCAAGTGTGAAGGTGTAAACATGATATACATATGAGTTCAATATATGAATAGGTGATTGGAGGCTAAGTCATTAGATAAATAAGAGTCTTAAATGTTAGAAAGAAAGATATGCACCTAGGTAGAATGTAGTTACATAGTATTTTAAGCTCCTAAAGTTCTATGTGTGCATAGTTTAATATAATTAAGTTGCGAAGTGTGGATAATGATAGGCATGCATTATATGGTGTTCCTAAGAGCTGAAGCTAGAGAATTTTAAATAATATAGATGATTTTGTGCCTCTTAGTATAAATCTTTAACCCTTTTAATTTGGGTGGATAAAGGATTGGATGTATGAAGTTGATAAGACATAAAGAGTATGAATCCTACAGTGATAGCCTTAGACGGAAAAAGGAAGTTAGGAGTTATCCTAGAAAGAAGTCTTAGCAGAAATTTTAGCGTCTACAAATATAGTCTTCAAGGGAGAGTTTAGCCTCCATATGTATAGTGATACCCCAACTTTACAAGAGTTATTTTATTATAGCCCCGTTTATAGAATAGGTCAAAAGACATAGAACATTGAATTTTGAGCTAAGGGGAGATGATAAGGTGAAGAACCAAGTCAAATCTTGAGATTCCAATTGTGAAAGGTTCTAGTAGTAGTAACTATGGGATGTCCACCCATTCTTATTCAAGTCTATTCCTTGTATTTTAGTACATATTATACTCTACTTAAACGTAATTATGTCATTCCCCTAACTGAGGTACATTCCATCTATGTATATTCATGTCTATAATCAGTCCTTATAATGCGAAACAATTATTTCAAGCAGCGATCCTAGTCATACTCTATAATTGTATAAATTCTAGCCTTATGATGTACAACTCATGATATATGAACTCATATCTCACAATATGCTCAGTCATATGCACTTATGATATGCCTTAATGGCTAATGACATCATGCTATGTCATGTATATGCTCAGATCATATTTCTTGAATGACTTGTGCTTATGATTTCCTTGCTCTAAGCCCTATGTACATTCACCCATAATGTTAATGGGTGGTTATAATGTGTATTCTTAGAATAACCCTCTATTCATGCCTTATGTGCCTAGTATGTGAAGTACTCGTACCCATTGCACTTGATTCCTCAAGCCTCGCCTTCAATGATAAGGTCATGCTAAGTATAAATCATGATTGAACCACATCCCTCTTATTATGAATGCTCATACTCTATTCCTTTAGCTATCCTCCTTTTTACTTAATAGATAGTAGTGAAAGAAGATAGGTAAGGGAAGGATGGGAGAAAGCAAATACTTCTTTGATGACAATTGCAGTGTACTTGTTCCATCTTGGATTATAAATATGGATGAAATATGAGGTAAGGCATAGTTATACGTAATGCTTAGATGAGAATATTTGGTATGTCTCTTCATAGAAGTTCATGAAGTTGCAGTTTTTAGGTATGCTAGGGAAGACATGAGAATTTTTAGATAGAGTAAGCTACAAAGAAGTCATAAGATGATTGTAGTATGCTTGAATGTCGTGTTGATATACATGTGGACTATTGCATTATGTGACTAGTGATTCCTTGATTACAACTCGAGGTTGGTTGATTTTTGTGATAAGAAGAAGAAGTAGTATTCTTGTGGGATAGCTCTAAATGCAAGAGACTTTATCGAGTTGGGTTTAAACATGGTGAAAACAAGAAGTTAGACTCAGACCTTAGTATCTATATGATCACATGTGATAAGTATAAGTTTTAAATGATAAGTGTGATATTTAGAGGAGTTAGAGTAGTTAGAAGGTGTTGCTAAGCTTAAAGGTTGTTAGTAGTATCACTTACGGAAAAAGAAGTCCTAATGTTACTCCATGCCCAATGAACTCGTGTTTCATGTTTGGTTACTTCAGAGTCAAATGAGACTTATGTCCAAGTCTATGTCAATTCATCTGTTCTCTATGAACCCATATCAGATGAATAAGATACTCAGTCCATGCTAATATTTCATATCTAGATGCCTCGTGTAACTCGTTCCTTCGGTTATTTTCCTGAAATTTCCTATGAGGGTGTTGTCTATGATGATCAATGAATACTAAGTTAAGTTTCAGGAGTGAGTTCACTTTTTCATGAATTAAGAGGCCAATAGGGGGCCAAGTACATGTTCCTATGCAGTTCTTCAGGTCTATGCGCCTTTCGATGTACTGTGAGACTCACGATAGTGTTTCTAATCAGTAGATAGTCTTTTACAAATTGAGTTAGTCCCTTCCAAGAAGGAAAATCTACTAAAAAATTAAAAAAAATCAGATTTAAATCCTATCTATTACCATGACCATCATTCGAGGATGAATGATCCCAAAGGAGAGATATTCTAACACCATGAACTTTTGGGCAAAGATTTGAACTGTTCTAAGTATGTAGTTAGATTCAAACCCGATGAATTTTATTGTACCTAGGTTTTAAGATAAATTATTGAGTATGGTAAGTGCATTGGATACAAATTATGGCCATAAGGAACCTCTAACTCAAAGTTAAATTGAAAGCTTTTCTACAGATTAAGTTTTCATCTATGTTCATACAAGGGTATGATTTAAATGAGCATTCCTCCCATTATATAAAGATTTATGGTGTCCTGTGACCTAACAAATAATTTTTTTGAGTCTTATTTCCAACGCCACCAATAGTTTGTCAATCTGAGTCCGGAGCAAAAGGTTATGGGCATTTTAGTGGAGCACTGTTAAACAATCACGATGAATTGGACCCTCAAGGATTCAGTTCACAGTTCGTGAAAGAGTTTAACAGTTTGTAGAATGAATCATGCAACTTAAATAGTGTGTGAGAACTTCTCAACATTTAGTAAAACTCGTTTCATGATCCGTACATCAGTTTCAAGGTCCGTAGAGTAGTTATTTGATCTGTATATCATGTATAACAGTCAGTATATCAGATTTTTATAAGAATGCTATTTGGGGTTTCTCTTCCCATTTTTCATACTTTGTTCGACCCCAAAAGCCCCCAAGAGCCCTCTTCAATCCATATAAGTCTAGATAAATACTATCCATGCGTACAATGTAAATCCATGAATATCTATAAGATTCTAACATCAAAAATTCCATCCTATCTTTAGCAAGATTCAAGAACTCACTTCTACGGTTCAATACTTGATTTTGAGCAAGACCCACCATCCATCAAAGATATTATACGATTTTGAGCAAGACCCACCATCCATCAAAGATATTATACCTCTTTTTGTCATGCCCGAGGCTACCCCCTAGACGTAACATGGGACCTGGAACCACAAGTGCCTTGAGCTAACCCTTGGTCATAGCATAACTCAGGTATTCATAAGATAAACTAGTGAAGCATAAATAGAAGCTAGGCAACCCAATTGATATATGATAAAGTCAAAATGAAACATGATCCAAAAGAGACTCGAATACTGTCTATGTCTAAAAAGCCTCTACACATGACATAAGGAGTTGCTAGGACAAGACCCTAGCTAACTCAAAGTACAAAAGTAAACAACCATAAAAATAACTAAGATCATAACTAGCCCTCGAACAATGAGGAATCACCAACACTAATTGGAATGGCCTGCAGTCTCTAGCCACGTGCCTGAGGGAGAGAACATGTATCTGCATCATCAAAGGATGCAGCGTGAGAATACATGCCAGTATTATAGGATATACCGAGTATTTGAGACATGCATGAATATAGTAAAAACATACTTAAAATGTAATTAAAACTAAATTCATGCATAAGAAAATATCATAAGTAAATGTCATTTTTTTATGCTTAAAGCATGGAATAGAAAAACATAAGTCTTAAATCTTCTTACGGGAGTTTCTCTTAACCAATATAAACCATGATGAGCTACATGGAGTGCAGTGTCATACACCCACACTGAAAAAGGTTGTCCTAACTGGCCAAAGTTAGAACCTTATAATATCAGGATCCTATCATAAGCCACAGACGGCACCTATGGTGGCACGTAATTCTGGGACTAAGGGCAATCTCACCCCGTCCAACTCGGTGCTAAATACTACTCCAAAAATATATACATATAGCTCACATGTTTTGTGGCATAATCTAATGCCAATTCTATTTGAAAATTATAAGTGTATGATCTAATACCATGCAATTCATGCTTCAAAATCCTTAAAACGTAGCATAACCATAATTCAAAACATACTTTCCATTGTAAATTCATAACTTAAAGAATTAGGCACGCAATTCCATAATACATAAGGCCATGTTATCTAACATGCCAATTTACACTTGAAATCATGTAATTCAATGGAATCATGCTAGAAATCATCTTTAATGCTTGGGCTTTTGAAATCATATAAGAAACCTCAAATAAATCATAGATAAGTAATGAGAAATCATGAATTAAAGATTTAAAACTGAACCTATGAGTTTTTTCCAAATAGGGTAAGAGCCCTAATTTTATAAATTCATAAATCAAAGTAAAAATCATGAGTTTTAGGCATAAAGGTGAAAGGAATCCCTTATTGGATACTCACATACCTTATTGAAGCTTTCTTGATCTAAGATGAAAAGAAATAGAGGCTTGAACTTGGAGCTTGAGACTTGGAGCTTGAAGGAGTTCTTTCTTCTTTTTGAATAGGATTACTTAGAATGAGAAAAGCTTAGGCTATTAGGGAATAAAACTCCACTTAAAATGGTCAAAACAACCTCACTTAGGAGTTAAAAGGGTGGATAATTATAGAAATACCCCTGGGACTTAATTAAGGAAAGCTATTTTAAAAACTCAGCTTCAGGTTCCACGGGTCATTTCCACGGACCATAGAAGTAACCATGAGTCATGGATTGGACTCATGGTTCCTAAACCAAAATTTCAATCTGCAGATCTAATTCCATGACTCAACACGATGTCCCGTGGAAACTTCCATGAGTCATAGAATTCAATCGTGATTTACCGGGAAGTTAACCACTCTTTGTCTGACTTCCATGGGTTGGTTCCATGACCTGTGGAAACATCTACGAACTATGAAACTGACTCGTAGTTCCCAGACCTGAGGGTGGTCTGCAGGTTTAGAATCACGAGTCCCTTCCATGACTCATGGAATCATCCACGGCTCATGGACTTGACCCGTGATCCCTGGAAGTTCAAAATTCTGCAAGTTTCTGAGTTTGAAAGCTGGATCGAATGTCGGGCTGTTACAATATCTCCCCCTTGGGATCATTCATCCTCGAATAAAGACTAAGTAAGGAAATTATTTCACCCCAAAAATTCTAAGCCAATGCTGAACCGTTCTTCATGTGTTGTTAGACCTGAACTAGATAAATTTTCTATTTATCTAAGTATTAAGACCTATTCTTATGTTTTAAAGGTGTATTATATATTAATAAGTGTCATAAAGAACGTTTAGCTCAAAGTTGAGTTGAAAGCTTCCTAACCGATTGAGTTTTAGTGTAAGATTTTTTAAAGGATAAATTCAAATGATCATAACTCCTAGAATATAAAGAGTTAGGTGGACTAGTACCCACAAAATTAAAGGTCTTAGAATCTTCTTTCCAACGCCACCAACCGCACATTAATCCGAGTCCGAAGCAAAAAGTTGTAAGTGTTTTACTAAAGGGTGTATATCTGTAAAAATGACAGACAACAACCATGAGAAGGTTCCACGGGTCGTGAAACCAACACGTGGAAATCAGTTTTTTTACCTGAAAACCATGAGGAGGTTCCACGGGTCGTGGAAGTTTCCACGGGTCATGAAACCAACTCGTGGAAATAGTCCAGAAGCTTAAAAGTGGCCTGAGAACTACGAGGAGGTTCCACGGGTCGTGAAACCAACTCTTGGAAATCATCCTAAAGGCTAGAAACTTTGCCCAGGAACCACGAACCCATTCCACGAGCTGTGATCCATTCCACGGGTCGTGATTCATGTCCGTAGAAGCCTGTGATGAAATTTTCAAAAGTATTTCAGACTCTTTTCCTTGGGGTATTTTTGTAATTTCTCACTCTTTTAACTCCTAAGTTAAGTCATTTTGGGCAAATTAGAAGGGATTTTATTCCCACTTAGCTTAAGTTCTCTTCCATTCTCTCAATCAAGTTCCAAGAGAATAGAAGAGTCTCCATTCTCCAAGCTTCAAGCTAAGGATTCCATCTTCAAGTCTCCATCCTCAAGTCCCAAGTTAGGAAAGCTCAATTCAGGTATCTGGGTATTCAACATGGGTTCCCTTAACCCTTGTTCCCAAAACCCCAACCTTCTAAATTGATTTTATGAATTTCCAAATTAAGGTTCTTACTCAATTCTCATGGGTTTCTTTACAAATTGTTTCCTCATGTTTCTTCTATGGATTTTGACTCTAAATTGCATGATTTTGCATGGGTTTTTATAAGTGATTTCCTATTCATGATTTTAAGTCTAATCCTTACCCAATTTATGAAACTTGGGTTCTTACCCAAATTGGGGAAAACTTATGGGTTCAGTTTTCAAGCATAAGTTCATGGTTTCTCATTACGTATCTATGATTTAATTGAAGTTCCTTTGTTGATTTCAAAAGCCATATGTTGATGATGAATTTTAGCATGATTCCTTTGAATTGCATGTCTTCAAGCGAAATTGGTATGATTAGATAACATGACCTCTATTTTTATGAAATTAAAGCCTTAATTCTTCAGGTTATGATATTAATAGGAAAGTATATTTTGAATTATGGTTTTTCAAAGGTTTAAGACTCATGACTTGTGGATATGTCCTTATGCTTTTCCAATAGTTTTGGGCATTAGATATGTCTCTATGTTTTATGAAAAGTTTGGCATCCAGATATGTCTACCTAAGTTATGAACAGTTTTGACATCAGATATATCACAAGTATTATGAGCTATATGTATATGTTTTGGGAGTAGTATTTAGCACCGAGTTGGATAGGGTAAGAGTACCCTTAGTCCCAGAACTACGTGCCCCCATATGTTCTAAGTCCCCTCAGTTAGGCATCCGATTTAGTGATCACGCCACAGTCATGCCTTTATACCCTAGCAAGGTATATTGGGTCCTCTCGATGGGGCGGATACATCGGATTCCATGTAGCTCACATGATCTATATATGTTAAGAGAACCTTCCACAGAAGCTAGTTTTCATGAAAAGATTGTATTGACTCTTTGCTTTTAGATTTCAGACTTACTACATATGGCTTATGATTTGATTATGTTTTCAGCTTATGATATTGCATTGAGTCATTACATTACAGATTTTACTATTATCATATGATTTCATCTTCAAGGATATTTTAAGCATGTTTTATCACAAATTATGCATGATCTCAGTTTTCAGCATGCTTCCAGGTATATTTCATTATATCACATGCATATCTCTCATACTCAGTACATTCCATAGTACTGACCTCATACCTCCTTGTGTTGTATCTTAATATGATGTAGATCTTGTACCTCACTCTGCCTGCATCCTTTGATGATGCAGATTCAGGTGTCCCTTCTCAGACCCGTGGCTAGAGCTTCCAGGCCACTCTCTGTCAGCTGTTGGTGAGTCCTCTTAGGTCGAGGATTAGTTATGTTCTTAGTCTGTATTGGTTACTTATTTCCATACTTCGAGTTAGCTAGGGTCTTGTCCTAGGAACTCTTTATGTCATAAATAAAGGCTTTTCAGACATAGACAACTTTTGAGTCTCTTTCTAGATTTTGTATTCCTATTCAACTGATTATCTGTTTATGTGATTTCGGATTTATCTATTATACTTTCGCTTATCTAATGATTTGCTTGAGTATGCTATGACCAAGGGTTAGCTTGGGGCATTTGTTGTCCCAAGTCCCGTATTACATCCAGGGTCTAACCTCGGGGAATGACAAACTTGGTATCATAGCATCAAGTTCAAGAGTTCTAGGGTATCTGAAAGCTGCATCAAGTAGAGTCTCCTTCATAGGTGTGAAGCACGCCACATCTATGAGGGGGAGGCTATGATATATTTTAGTAAAGAGTTCACTTCTTTCATGATCAATATCGTCCAATAGATTTTAACTCTATTTATCCTCCAAACTTATGCGTTTTTCCTAGTTTTGCTGTCTATACATGAAATATGAGGTGCCAGAAGTAGTAAATCTCAGATTATCTATCAGCGAGGTGCTCTCATATTCTCTCCCAGAAACTTGTTACTAATTATTCTATAAGAAGAGAAAGTGTGTACTTAGATCTTTGGGTAGTGTTGCCACCGACAGATGTTGTATTGTAAGCCATTAGTAGTAGAATGAACCTAGAGCCAAAAATATGAAGTCAGAAGTATGGTAGCCTAGACAGGAGAATGATAGTTGATTGGAGTATGTATTTAGAGTTGTGCTTTACTAGATGAGTAATTGGATGATACATCCCTTGGTGTGGATTGAAGAGTGGTAAGTCCTTATGCAAGTATAGACCAGGTATAGGATGTGAATGAAAGGATGATAGTATGAGAGTGAGAATGATAGTTTTGTGGCATTTTCTAGTAGGCATGATATATATGTACGTGAGTCAGAGAAGGATAGGCAATTTTGAGCCTCTTGGTATAGGCTTAACAACATTTGGTTTGGCAGGTAGTATAAAGAGAGAGCTTTGGGAGTTAGAACCATGTAAGCTTGACATGTCTTTGCAAAAGATAGGTTGGAAGTTATTGAGTGTGATATGCAAAACTAGTATATGAGATAGAAAGGTTGAGGCCAAGATTTTTTTTGTGTGTAAGGGTGAGCCTTAGACTATAGAAGGAAGTGTATATTTAGATTAACTCCTAGAGTAGTGTTTGCTCTGATAGAGTAAAGTGATTATAGTTCTGCTTAGAGGTTAACGAGAGGTCCACAGACTTAGAACGTAGCATGAATCTAAGGGGGAGATTGTGGGATGTAGAATCAATCAGATTTTGGAGACTCGGGTAGTGATGCTAGTGGGTGTTCGAATGAAGTTAGGGGGGTGCAAAGAATTATTTCTATCCTAGCATCTTAAGTATGTTTCCCTCATTACAACACCCCATTCATGTCTTGTATTCCAGTGCCTTGGTCTTAATTCAAACCCACAGACTTCATGGGGATTCACGCCCTTGCTCAGTTCTTAGAACAAATAGAAATTACTCCAGACAATGATTCCAGTCTTACTCTATGATTCTACAAATTCCAGATTTACACCATGATACTTGTCATAAATGAAAGCTCATGTCTCACACTATGCTTAGCTCTATATACTCAGTTTTCAAGTTATGCCGTAATGACTAATAAAATTGTGCTACATCATGTATATGCTCATACCAAATTTCTCGAATAATTCATGCTTGTAAATTCTTTACTTTAACCATGCTTTGTATGTCCAGGATGTGAGACACGCATGCCCTTTTCACTTGACTTCTCAAACCCCACCTTGAGTGGCTAGATAAAACTAAGTATAAGTCAGGACCGATCAGTATTCCTTCATTCGTGATACTCATGCTCCCACTCTATTCTCTCAGTGATCTTGGCTTGTGTTGTCATAGTTGTTAGTAGAGGAAGCTAAGTAGTAGCCTAGATGGGAACTAGCAAGTTGTAAGTGTGGAAGAAAAGTTAGGTGAGGATTATTCCTGTGAAATAGTTAGATGAGGAATTTTGGTATGTCCCTTTGTAGAAGTTCTTCAAGTTACAGCTACTAGATATGCTAGGAAGAGAGGAGAAGTCTTGGATAGTATGAGCTACAAACCATAGGGTGATCATAGTGATAGGCTTAAAATTCGTGATGAAATGCATGTGGGCTTTTGCTTTGTGTGCCTAGTGACCCATTGATTAGAGCTCAAGCTTAGTTGATTTTTGTGATAAGGAGGAATATCATTCTTGGGAGGTAACTCTAGATGTAAGAGACTTAGTCAAGATAGGCTTGAACATAGTGAAATTAGGTAGTTAGGCTCAAACCTTAGCATTCAGAGGAGTTAGTGTAGTTTAAAGGTGTTTCTAAGCTTAAGAGTTGTCAACCGTAGTAATTAAGACAAGAGTAGTCTTTTGTTACTCCTAGCCCAGTGTGCCCATATATTAGGTCCAGTAGATTCAGCTTGCAAGAATACTAGACTCCTCATATTAGATCAGTTCAGACCTATCGATAATCATTCCTAAGGTTAGAAGGACCTACATTCAGTTTAGTCCAAGGTAGTAAGTTCAGTTTAAAAGAGATGGTTTTCTCGTATAGTTACTCCTCTCAGTTTAATGTCCTTTTCACTTATCTATGATTTCTAAGAATGCGCTCGTTCTTTATGAGTTTCAGCTGAGACACTACTCTTAATCAAGATCAGTTATCATGTTAGCCATTTAGTTTCATAAACCATCAGTTGTTCTCATGCCCTAAGTATGCTTACATGCCTCATGAATTCAGCTCAGTTTATAATTCAGTCAGAGATCCGTTATCATGTAAATACTTCAGCTTTTAAAACTCAGTTGATGGAATAGAAACCCTTTCCCCCTCCACTCTCAACTTAGAAGTCTTTATTCGAGGACGAATGATCCCAAGGGGGAGATATTGTAACACCCCAGAAATTCTAAGCCAAATCTGAACCGTTCTTCATATGTTGTTAGACTCGAACTAGATAAAAAATTTATGTATCTAAGTATTAAGACCTATTCTTAAGTTTTAAAGGTGTATTATATATGAATAAGGGTCATAAAGAACCTCTAGCTCAAAGTTGAGTTGAAAGCTTCCTTACCGATTGAGTTTTAGTGTAAGATTTTTCAAGGGATAATTTCAAACGATCATAACTCCTAAAATATAAAGATTTAGGTGGACTAGTACCCATAAAATTAAAGGTCTTTGAATCTTCTTTCCAACTCCATCAACTGCGCATTAATCCGAGTCTGGAGCAAAAGGTTATCAGTGTTTTACTAAAGGGTGTCTATCTGTCAAAATGACAGACAAGAACCACGAGAAGTTTCCATGGGTCGTGGAAGTTTCCACGGGTTGTGAAATCAACTCGTGGAAATTAGTTTTTTTACCTGAAAACCACAAGGAGGTTCCACGGGTTATGAAAGTTTCCATGGGTCATGAAACCAACTCGTAGAAATAGTCCAGAAGCTTAAAAGTGGCCTGAGAACCACGAGGAGGTTCCACGGGTCGTGGAATGATCCACGGGTCGTGAAACCAACTTGTGGAAATCAGTCCAGAGGCTAGAAACTTCGCCCAGGAATGACGAACCATTATCCATTCTACGGGTCGTGATTCATGTCCGTAGAAGCCTGTGATGAAATTTTCAAAAGTATTTCAGACTCTTTTCCTTGGGGTATTTTGGTAATTTCTCACTCTTTTAACTCCTAAGTTAGGTCATTTTGGGAAAATTAGAAGGGATTTTATTCCCACTTAGCTTAAGTTCTCTTCCATTCTCTCAATCAAGTTCCAAGAGAATAGAAGGGTCTCCATTCTCCAAGCTTCAAGCTAAGGATTCCATCTTCAAGTCTCCATCCTCAAGTCCCAAGTTAGGAAAGCTCAATTCAGGTATCTGGGTATTCAACATGGGTTCCCTTAACCCTTGTTCCCAAAACCCCAACCTTCTAAATTGATTTTATGAATTTCCAAATTAAGGTTCTTACTCAATTCTCATGGGTTTCTTTACAAATTGTTTCCTCATGTTTCTTCTATGGATTTTGACTCTAAATTGCATGATTTTGCATGGGTTTTTATAAGTGATTTCCTATTCATGATTTTAAGTCTAATCCTTACCCAATTTATGAAACTTGGGTTCTTACTCAAATTGGGGAAAACTTTTGGGTTCAATTTTAAAGTATAAGTTCATGGTTTCTCATTATGTATCTATGATTTAATTGAAGTTCCTTAGTTGATTTCAAAAGCCATATGTTGATGATGAATTTTAGAATGATTCCTTTGAATTGCATGTCTTCAAGAAAAATTGGTATGTCTAGATAACATGACCTCTATTTTTATGAAATTGCATGCCTAATTCTCCAGTCTATGATATTAGAAGGAAAGTATATTTTGAATTATGGTTTTGCAAAGCTTTAAGGCTCATGACTTGTGAATTGCATGACATCAGATATGTCCTTATGCTTTTTCAACAGTTTTGGACATTAGATATGTCCCTATGTTTTATGATAGGTTTGGCATCCAGATATGTCTACCTAAGTTATAAACAGTTTTGACATCAGATATGTCACAAATATTATGAGCTATATGTATATGTTTTGGTAGTAGTATTTAACACTGAGTTAGATAGGGTGAGAGTACCCTTAGTCTCAGAACTACTTGCCCCCATAGGTTCTAAGTCCCCTCAGTTGGGCATCAGATTTAGCGATCACGCTACAGTCATGCCTTTATACCCTAGCAAGGTATATTGGGTCCTCTCGATGGGGCAAATACATCGGATTCTATGTAGCTCACATGGTCTATATCGGTTAAGAGAACCTCCCACAGAAGCTAGTTTTCATGAAAAGATTGTATTGACTCTTTGCTTTTAGATTTCAGACTTACTACTTATGGCTTATGATTTGATTATGTTTTTAGCTTATTATATTGCATTGAGTCATTACATTATAGATTTTACTATTATCACAAGATTTCAGCTTCAAGGATATTTTAAGCATGTTTTATCACAAATTATGCATGATATCAGTTTTCAGCATGCTTCTAAGTATATTTCATCATATCATATGCATAACTCAGATACTAAGTACATTCACTAGTACTGACTGTATACCTCTTTATGTTACATACTATTATGATGTAGATCTTGTAGACCACTGTGCGCTGCATCCTTTGATGATGGAGATTTAGGTGTCCCTTCTCAGACTCGTGGCTAGAGCTTCCAGGCCACTCTCTGTCAGCTGTTGGTGAGTCCTCTTAGGTCGAGGATTAGTTATATTATTAGTCTGTGTTGGTTACTTATTTCCATACTTTGAGTTAGCTAGGGTCTTGTCCTAGCAACTCTTTATGTCATGAATAGAGGCTTTTCAGACATAGACAACTTTCGAGTCTCTTTCTAGATTTTGTATTCCTATTCGACTGATTATCCGTTTATGTGATTCCAGATTTATCTATTATGCTTCCGCTTATCTAATGTTTTGCTTGAGTATGCTATGACCAAGGGTTAGCTTAGGGCATTTGTGATCTCAAGTCCCGTGTTACGTCTAGAGGGTAACCTCGGGGCGTTACAGAAAACTGGAGAGAAAACATCCCAACCAAGCACAAATAAGAAAACAAAAGAATAAACATTAAAACTGATATTTTCAACTTAAACACGATTGAACTAACTTAGGAAAACATGAATGCATGCTAGGACCATGAGGGAAACTGATGAAATAAAATCAGAGGGACATACTAAGGAGGAAACTAATACCTCATGCTGAAACTGAGTCGGACGGTAATAGATGAGGGTACTTGGCTTTCATGGCTGCTTTTGCTTCCCAAGTTGCTCCCTTAACTAGCTGATTCCTCCAAAGGACCTTCACCGAAGTGACTTCTTTGTTTCTCAACCTTTGAATCTGACGATCAAGAATCTCCAGGGGAACTTCCTCATAAGTAAGGTTGTCCTTCACACTCACATCTTCCAAAGGAACAATCAAGGTAGGGTCACCAACACATTTTTTCAATAAGGAAACATGAAAAATCGGATGAACCGCTTCTAAATACGATGGAAAATCCAACTCATAAGCAACACTACCAACTCTCCTCATAATCTGATAAAGACATACATAGCAGGCACTAAGCTTCCCTTTCTTACCAAACCTCATCATACCATTCATGGGTGAAACCTTCAGAAATACCCAATCATCAACCTCAAATTCCAACTCTCCTCTCCTCACATATGCATATGATTTTTGTCGAATCTGTGCGGTCTTTAGTCTTTCCTTGATAACCTGAAACTTCTCCATAGTATCATGAACCGAATCTGGACCAATCAAGGCCACCTCACCCACTTCAAACCAACTAATAGGAGACCTACACCTCCGCCCATAAAGTGCCTAATAAGGAGCCATTTGGATACTAGAATGAAAGTTGTTGTTGTAGGCAAACTTGATAAGAGGTAAGTGATCATACCAATTACCTTTGAAATCAATCACACAAGCTCTCAACATATCCTCCAAAGTCTGAATAGTATGCTCTGCCTGGCCATCCATCTGAGGGTTAAAAGTTGTTCTAAGCTTAACCTGAGTACCAAGACCTTTCTGAAATGACCTCCAAAACTGGGACGTAAACTGAGTACCCCTATCTGAAATAATAGACAATGGAACATCATGTAATCTGACTATCTCCCGAATGTAGAGTCTGGCATAATCATCTGTTGAATCCATAGTCTTAACGTCCAAGAAGTGAGATGACTTAGTCATCTGGTCGACAATCACCCAAATAGAAACATGTTGCCTTCGAGTACGAGGCAAACCAGTAATGAATTCCATATTGATCGCTTCCCACTTCCAAGTAGGAAGATCAACATCTTGAGTCATACCACCCAATCACTGATGCTCTACTTTTTCTTGCTGACAGTTTGGACACTTAGCCACAAAACCTGCTATGTCCTTTTTCATGCTATTCCACCAATAGACTTCCCGTAGGTCACAGTACATCGTGGTGGCACCACGGTGAATAGAATACCTGGAGCTATGAGCCTCTATCAAAATTTGCTATCTCAACCCATTAATGTCGGGAACACACAATCGACCCTGATATCGAAGCACACCATCTCCCCCTTGGGAGAAAACCTCTACCCTCTGTTGATGGACTGTACCCTTCAGCTGGTGCAAAATAGGATCACTGTCTTTCTTTTCTTTTACTTCAGCTACCAATGAAGATTCAGGACCATTTTGAACAATAACACCGCCTTCTGTCGAATCCATAAGGCGAACTCCCTGTCGAGCAAGTGGATGAACATCCTTAGCCAATTACTTCTTTCTGTCCTCAACTAAAGACACACTACCCATGGACAACCTACTAACTGCATCCGCCACGACATTGGCCTTACCCAAATGATAAAGCACACTCATATCATAATCCTTAAGAAGCTCAAGCAATCTCCTTTGACAAAGATTCAATTCCTTTTGAGTGAACACATACTGAAGGCTCTTATAATCAGTGAACATATCCACATGAATGCCATACAAGTAATGTCTCCAAATCTTCAAGGCAAAAACCACGGCCGCTAACTCAAGATCATGAGTAGGGTAGTTCTTCTCATGAATCTTAAGCTATCTAGAAGCATAAGCAATCACTTTACTACATTGCATCAACACACAACCCAATCTAATCCTAGAAGCATCACAATACACAACAAAGTTATCTAGGACCTCGGGTAGAGCCAACATCGGAGTTGTGGTCAGTCTAGTTTTCAATTCCTGAAAGTTTTTCTCACATAGATCAGACCACTAAAATTTAACCTTCTTTCGAGTCAACCAATTAAAAAGGGAAGCAATGGAAGAAAACCCTTCCACAAATCTCCTGTAGTAACCAGCCAAACCCAAAAAGCTTCTAATGTCAGATGGGGAAGTGGGTCTAGGCTAGTTCTTTACTTCCTCAATTGTTTGAGAATCAACTCGAATACCATCTCTAGTCATAATATGACCCAGAAAAGGAACAGATTGCATCTAGAACTCACACTTACTAAACTTATCAAACAATTATTGATCCTTGAGAGATTGCAACACCACTCTCAAATGGTCCGCATGCTCGTTCTCACTCTGAGAATAGATAAGAATATCATCAATGAAAACAATCACAAACATATCGAAATACTATTTGAACACACGGTTCATCAAATCCATAAAGGCTGTGGGAGCATTCATTAGACCAAAAGACATAACCAAAAATACATAATGACCATACCGAGTTCTGAAGGTTGTTTTTGGGATATCACACTCTCTAACATGAAGTTGATGATAACCAAATCTAAGGTCGATCTGGAGAAGAAACTGGCACCCTGAAGCTGATCGAACAAGTCATCAATCCTAGCAATGGGATACTTATTCTTGATTGTGACCTCGTTTAACTGATGGTAGTCGATACACATTCTGAGGGAACCATATTTCTTTCACACGAAAAGGACTGGAGCACCCCATGGAGAGATATTGGGTCAGATAAAACCCTTATCAAGGAGGTCTTTCAACTGCTCTTTCAATTGCTTAAGCTCCACGAGAGTCATCCTATAGGGAGGAATAGAGATAGGATGCGTATCTAGAAGAAGATATATTCCAAAGTCGATCTCTTGCTCGGGAGGAACTCCAGGCAAATCTTAAGGAAAAACTTCTGGAAACTCACGCACAAAAGGAACTGACTGGAGAGATAGGGTTTTGGACTCCATGTCCACAACACAAACTATATGATAGACATAAATCTTAGAAATCATCTTTCTAGCCTTAAAATAAGATATGAAACAACCCTTCGAGGATGGAGGACCACCTTTCTACTCTAGGACAGGTTCATTCAGAAACTTGAAACTGATGACTTGAGTACGACAATCAACCGAGGCATAATAAACATGCAACTAATCCATACCAAGAATAACATCAAAACAAGTTATCTTCAACTCTACTAGATCCGCTGAAGTGACTCTATGGAGGACTAAGATAGGGAAATTTCGATAGATTCTTTTGACTAGGAATGACTCACTAATAGGAGTAGAAACACAAAAGGGTTCTAAGAGCTGATTAGGACTAATCTCGAACTTGTAAGCAACATAAGGGGTTACAAAATATAAGGAGGAACTGGGGTCTAATAAGGCATACACATCGAGAGAGGAGACTTTCAACATACCAGTAACAACGTTTGATGAACTCTCCTGGTCCTGACAAGAGGACATGGCATAAAGGCAGTTCTGGCCCTGACTATCAGAACTAGAAGCAACACCCTGTTAGGCCAGTCGACCTCCTGGGGATGCTGGGGCAAACTTAGTCCTTCTACCTCCGTGTCCCTTCTTAGCTGAAGGTCAATCCTTAATCTTGTGTCCAACCTGAACACACCCAAAGCATCCTCCTAAACCAGCTAAGCACTCACCAAGATGACTTTTACCACACTTATTACAAAAAGGGTAAGGAGTCTTCTTTGCAATACTCTCCAGCGAATAGGAAACAAATCCTCTACCAGTCTGATCATGAAGAGGCCTGGGGGCCTGGGTAGGAACTCTAGCTGAAACATTAACGGGCCCTAATGATTTTTTCTGAAACGAAGAGCGATGTCCACCTCCGGACATCTAATGGCCAAAACCCTAAATCTATGATCTAACCCTCTTGTTCTCCCTTACCATCTCCCTCAACTTGTATCCCTCAATATGATTGGCATGAGTCATAAGTCAAGAAATATCCATATCACCCAAAAGCATCATGGACCTATACTCTTTCTTTACCAAATCTGACACCCCGTAAACATACTTATTCATCTCATCCCATGGGACATACTTATTCATCTCATCCCATGGGTCAGCCATCATGGAAGGAGCATACCTAGAAAGTTGGGTGAACTTCAATCCGTACTCCTGAACCGACATAGAACCTTGCCTCAAATTCACAAAATCTTTGACCCTAGCTTGCCTCAACTCCCTCGAGAAGAACCGGTCAAGAAAAGCCTTCTCAAAACACTCCCAAATCATAGGGACCACGTCCCTAGATCAAGCATCTTTCCATTGAGTGAATCAAATATGAGTCACATCCTTGAGTTGATAGGAAGCTAGCTCAATACAATCAACACCAACCACTTGCATCACACAAAAGATCTTCTTTACCTCATTCGAGAAATTTTATGGATCCTCCCCCACTTTCGAACCCCAGAAATCAGGTAGGTTCATGCAAATGAAATCTTTAACTCGGGCCGATATTCCACCTTAAGAGTGGATGGGGATAGGAGCCTATTAATTAGCCTGAGCGGCCATAGTTTGAGATAGAATATGAATTGCATTTCTGAACTCCGCATTTGTGACCTCGGGGTCTGGAATCGGAGGGTCAACATTTCGAGTAGCTCAGCAAGGCATAGCACGACGAAGAGGCATAATCTGAAATGCATAAAGAATAGATTAGAGGCTAATAGTGTTAAACTCTATTGCAGGATGTTGATCATGAAAGAAGTAAAGTTTTTCCTAAGACACCTCATAGCTTCTCTCTCATAAATGTGGTGCACTTCACACACATGAAAAAGACTCTACCCAATGCGGCTTTCAAACACCCTAGGACTCTTGAAGCTGAGACTCTGATACCAAGTTTGTCACACTCCGAGACTACCCTCTAGATATAACACGAGACCCGAGACCACAAATTCCCCGAGCTAACCCTTGTTCATAGCATAACTCAGGTATTTATAAGATAACATAGTGGAAGCATAAATAGAAGCTAGGCAACCCAATTCATATATGATAAAGTCAAAATGAAACCTGATTCGAAAGAGACTCGAATACTGTCTATGTCTAAAAAGTCTCTACACATGACATAAGGAGTTGCTAGGACAAGACTCTAGCTAACTCGAAGTACAAAAATAAACAGCCATAAAAATAACTAAGATCATAACTAGACCTCGAACAGTGAGGACTCATCAATACTGACTGGAATAGCCTGCGGTCTCTAGCCACGTGCCTGAGGGAGGGAACCTGTATCTGCATCATCAAAGGATATAATGTGAGAATATGCATCAGTACTATAGGATGTACCGAGTATGTAAGACATGCATGAATATAGTAAAACCATACTTAAAATGTAATTAAAACTGAGTTCATGCATAAGAAAACATCACAAGTAAATCTCATAGTTTTTAAGCTTAAAACATGAAATAGAAAAACATAAGTCTTAAATCTTTATACGGGAGTTTTTGTTAACCGACATAAACCATGATGAGCTACATGGAGTCAAGTTTCATACACCCACACCAAAAAAGGTTGTCCTAACCGGCCAAAGTTAGAACTTTATCATATAAGGATCATGTCAAAAGCCATAGAGGGCACCTACGGTGGCACGTAGTTCTAGGACTAAGGGAAATATCACCCCGTCCAACTCGGTGCTAAATACTACTCCCAAAAAATATACATATATCTCACATATATTATGACATAATCTAATGCCAATTCTGTTTGAAAAGCATAAGGGTATGATCTAATACCATGCAATTCATGCTTCAAAACCCTTAAAATTTAGCATAACCATAATTCAAAATATACTTTCCTTTCTAAATTCATAACTTGAAGAATTAGGCATGCAATTTTATAATACATAAGGCCATGTTATCTAACATGCCAATTTTTATTTGAAATCATGCAATTGAATAGAATCATGTTAGAAATAATCTTTAATGCATAGGCTTTTGAAATCACTTATGAAACCTCAAATAAATCATAGATAAGTAATGAGAAATCATGAATTGAAGCTTTAAAATTGAACCCATGAATTTTCCCCAAATTGGGTAAGAGCCTTAATTTCATAAATTAATAAATCAAAGTAAAATCATGTTTTTTTGGCATAAGAGTGAAGGGAATCCCTTATTGAATACCCATATATTTTATTGAAGCTGGCTTGATCTAAAATGAAAAGAAATAGAGGCTTGAACTTGGAGCTTGAGACTTGGAGCTTGACGGGGTTTTTTCTTCTTTTGGAATAGGATTGCTTAGAATGAGAAGAGTTTAGACTACTAGGGAATAAACTCTACTAAAAATGGTCAAAATGACCTCACTTAGGAGTTAAAAGGGTGGGTAATTATAGAAATACCCCAGGGACTTAATTAAGAAAAGCTATTTTAAAAACTCGGCTTCAGGTTCCACGGGTCCTTTCCACGGATTGTAGAAGTTACCACGAGTCATGGATTGGTTTCATGGTTCCTCAACCAAAATTTCAAGCTGCAGATCTAATTCCATGACTCACCAGGATAGCTCATGGAAACTTCCACGAGTCGTAGAAATCAGTCTTGATTTACTGGGGAGTTGACCACTTTCTGTCTGACTTTCATGGGTTGGTTCCACGACCCGTGGAAACATCCACGAACCGTGAAACTGACCCATGTTTCCTAGACTTGAAGGTGGTATGTAGGACTAGAATCAAGAGTCCTTTCAATGACTCATGGAATCATCCACGGCTCATGGACTTGACCCGTGATCCCTGGAAGTTTAAAATTCTATAATGTTTCTGAGTTTGAAAGCTGGATCCAATGTCGGGGTGTTACATATTTACACATTAAGGTAATCATACTCTCATGATCTTAAGTGATTCTAACAATTGATTATATATCCTAAGTAAGAATCTATGGTCAAAACCTAGGGTTTTCAAGAAAACTCATCTCCAAGTTTCAAGAAAAGTTCTTGTGGCCCATCTCCTTCCAATATCAGATTCCAGGGTGTTTGGAGCATTTAAAGGCATGTAAGGCTATAATAGTGTGGAAACTCTTTTCTTCCACACACCCAACTATCTAAACTTCAGTTTTTAGAAAAATTTAAGCTAGGGGTTTTACCCAAATTTCTTTATTTAAATTCCTTACTTCTTAATATGATTATTGTTGAAGTCTAGTTACTAAAAAGTCTTGAATACCATGTTATTTATCTCTCTCTTTTGTTGAATTTTGTGTTTCAAGATTTGTTCCTATTCTATGGACCTCACGAGTTGTTTTGTGATCTTTAAAAGCATATTCTATGATGTTGTCATTATTAAAGTTGTTTCCATGAGAAAGTGTTGCAAAGTTCCAAATTCGTATTGTTATGAAAGTTTTCAAGTCAAGCGTTTTAAACCTTTTAGAACATTATTTTGAAAATAAAAGAAGTTCTATTATCTTCGAAAGTTAATCCAGCAAGAAAGAAATGTTTTTGGGCCAAGGCTCACAAACAAGTTAAGCATTGAGTCAAAAAAACTCAAAATAAAGTTATTTTTAGTTGTTTTCCTTGAAAAAGGGACATAATATCTATGAGTATATATATTATTTTGGGAGGACTATTTATCATCGAGATGGGTAAGGTCTAACCCAAGCCCCAAAACTACGTTGCTAGCATAAGATACGATCATTTTGTAGGTCGGACGACTCCTCTTTAGCCCAAAAATGGCTCAGTTTTGATCCATAAGTTAAGTTCGTTCTATATCCCGACAAGGTATAGGATGACTCTGCCAACATGGACAAGATGTTGGAGCATTATGAGCTCACATGGTGTTTTTTTGTTAAGAGAAACTCCTCAGTGAGAAAATAAAGTTACTTTCCGTATTTATATTTGGCATATAACCTTCAGTATGATAATGTGTTTTATGACTCATTTGCATACATATGTTTTGTATACTTCAGACATTTGATACTTTAGTTATTCATTCTTGTTGTTCTCATATTCAGCGTTGTACTTCAGTTGATCAGTTAAGTTAGCATTGTTTCTACTCATCTTTATTGCATACCATATATTCTATGTATTAACGCTATTGGTGCTGCATCATGTAATGATGCAGGTTCAACTACTCAGATCCATCAGCAGAAGTTCCATTAGGATACCTCCTCATCAACTTGTGTGAGTCTTTCTTGCATTCAGGGGACTTAGCTATTTCTAGTTCAGTTTAGTAGTCCAATTATTGAATAAAGGTAGACCGAAGGCCTTGTCCCGATCAACATTATTCACTATATCAGCATTGGTTTCATAGATAGTCAGTGGGTCAGTTCAATCTTATATTTCAGAATTCAATTTTATAATAAATGTTATTATTATGAAAAAGGGCCTACCTCTCATGTCACAACCCAACCGGTCATGATTGACATCCACCCTAGATCTAAAGTGGGAGAACCATCTAACCTAACCCTTAACCAACTATCTAGAATTTCCCTAAATCATCTTATCCAATTCACTACTATTTAGCTCATTGATAATGCTTAAATGTACTCTCCCAGATGGAAGTATTAACGATCATTAAGCAAAACAAATTTATAGTACCCGACATGAGTCGGGGTTGATCCCATAGGGAATTGATGACTAGCCAAATCGATTGTAAAGAAAAGACTTCAGAACGAGAGTAATTTGCTCGCAACAATAAAAGTAAAGGAAAGGGAGAATTGGAAAATCTGACACAATTCTCAATTCAAAGAAAGACATTAAAAGAAAAGTGGGTGTAAACAATGAGAGAGGAAGACTAGGGATGTACGTCAAATGGGACTCGAATACGGGTTAGGGTGAGTGCTCATTAATGTAAATTCTTGCTAAATGACATAGATAACCTTAGTTTTAAGCATGATTATATATCTTTTGATCTAAAAATCATATATTCAATAGTCTTATTTCAAGCATCATTGAATTCCACATTAAACAACCAATATATGCTTGGGGAGGTCATACTATTTCTAGCTTTAGACCCTTAAATGGGTGCTTCCGATGAATTGAGCTATTTCTAGCCTCAACCTAAGTGGAAGCCCACGTACCCACTAGCAATTTCACATCCGAAATTGTAAACTTCTTTCTCAAGCAAGAACACAACCAAGTAAAGTAAATCAATGTTTGCAACCATCAATTTTATAGTTAAAATATGGTGAAATCATTAGACCCATGTCATATTAGCAATTAGAAACACAAATTAGCAACACCCATACCCATTTATCAAGCACCCATTATCAACACATCCCTAGACAAGAAGTTTAGCTACTCATGCTAGAGGAATAAAGAATAATACCAAAGTGGGTAAGTAAAATTCCCTTTCATTCAAGCTAAATATTCAATATCCAAGCTCACTTTTTACAAGAATGATGATTCCAAGAGTTAGGAAGAAGGAATTTGAGTGAAACCCTCTTCATCTTTCTTGGAGAGAAAACTTGCTCACTAATTAAAACTATTTCAAAAACTGTTCAAAACTATTTAAATATGTGCCTGAATTGGGTTTTAGAATGTTCCCAGTTCATCATACAAAGATGGAAAAAAATTCCTTCCGGGAGACATGCGAGATGACGTGCGGTTCGCACGACACAATGTGCGCATCATACAGCTCCATATATGTGAACTAGAGACTTCAGCCAATCTTTAGCCTTCATACGAAGTACGGTGCGGTTTGCACCAGGCAATGTAAACAATTGTACAGCGACCGCACTCTTTAATAGATTCTTTAGCTGACTCTGAACTTTTTGCGGTGGGAGGTACGAACCGCACCTTGTGTTGTATGTATCGCACAAGGTCCGTACCTCTCAGTAGAATCTCAATCTTGTTTAATCACTTCACACTTTAACTCTTTTTCAGCTCTTTTAGGTCTAATTCCTTGTTTTCCACCTTAGAATAGAAGTACGTGCATTCATGTCAATAAAGGCCATAAGAACCTCTAAATCTTATCTAAACATGGAAATAATTTATGATTAAAGGCTAAATAAGTTGGTAGATTATCGACTCATCAAACCCCCAAACTTGAACTATTGTTTGTCCTTAAGTAAGATACTCACAAGATAAGGAATGAATTATGCTCTAAAACTCAATCATGGCACAAAAGACGACTCTATTCTAAGAACTAAGAAAACAACAAATAAAAAGACTCAACTATCATGCTCATCTCAATTTGAACCACCACATTATCAAGCCAATAAATCATTTCAAAACTTTTTCAAAAGGACTTCAATTCTCATTTAGAAATCAAGGGAATTTGTCATTCAAAACAAGGTATTAAGCTTCTCAAGTCATTGGCATGGACAATCAAGGTTTGCCTCAAGATTTTCCACACAACTTGTCTCATTCATTCCTCTCAATTGAAATAGAGACTTCATGTTTCAATTCAAGTGCATGATGCCACTCACCACAAAAGTGAATCTATCACACCCCGAGCCTACCTCCTGGACGTAACACGGGACCCAAGATCACAAGTGATCTCAAGATAACCCTCTGGCATTAGCATGAATTAAAAACTGAACAAAACATAATAACGGAAGCTTAACTAAAGTAATGAGCAACTCAACCTGTTTATATAAGTAAAATTCTAAGGGTGAAAATCTTAATATAGCTGAATGTCTGACTCTATATCTGAAAGCCTCTACTACTAGCGAGTTGCTGGGACAAGATTCCAGCTAACTCTAAATACTGAAATACTGAGTACACAATCTAAATACTAAAATGAAACTAAACTCCAAGTCCTCAAAGGAGGAGGACTCACCAAGCTGACTGGATATGCTGCTGATCTACTAGCCACAGACTGGGGAGCGGGCTACAGAATCTACATCATAATAGGATGCAACACAAAGAAGTATGCGGTCAGTACTATGGAATGTACTGAGTATGTGAGATATGCATAATCATGATAAAAATATACATAAAACATGCTTGAAATGAGTTCATGTATGTAGAGATATAGCATAAGAAAATATCAAGATATAAGGCATAAAACATGAAATAAAGTCAGGATTCAAAGTTGAGTATTATATAACTTATTAGCTTGAAAATAAACATGCGGGAGTTTCTCTTAACTGACATTAAACCATGCTGAGCTACATGAAGTCCTGTGTCATGCACCCACACTGAAAAAGGATTTTCTATCCGGCCAAAGTTAGAACCATGTCATACCAGGATTCTGTCATAAGCCACATAGGGCACCTACGGTGGCACGTATTTCTGGGACTAAGGGTACCCTCACCTAATCCAACTCGGTGCTAAATACTAATTCCAAAACATATATATAAATATATATATATATATATAGCATGAGTTTCACATACATGTGACATATATAGATGTCAAAACTTGTTCATAAGCATGTTCATACCCCAGATCTTGGTACTACTCACGAACCTTGGTTTTAGAAAATAATTCATGAGTATTGATGGTACATCGAGTGTCTTGTATTGCATAATAGTTCATAACTTAGAAATTTGCATGGCACTAGTTCAATTTCATAATAACATAGATTTTCATAGAATATAGGAACTAGGCATGCACGTGCTTGAAAAAAAATCAAGAGAATCCATGTTATCAATTTCCCAATTTTTTAAAATCAAACCATGCATGTAGAATTTACCATAATTAGCCTTCAATTTAAAATAAGAGTTCATATGTAAAAACCCATGCAAAATCATACAATTTAGTACTAGTTTCATAATAAAATCATGAGAAGGCAATTTATAGCAAAACCCATAAGAATTAGGTAAGAACCCTAATTTGAAAGTTCATGAAATAAAAGTAAAGATTTGGGGTTTTGGCCACAAGGGTGAAAGGAACCCATTGTTGAATACCTACATACCTTGATTGATGCTAACCCACTTCAAATTGAAAAGAAGAGGAGGCAAGAACTTGAAGCTTGAGACTTGGAGCTTGAAACCCTAACTTGAAGCTTGAGAAGATGGAACTCTTTTTCTTCTTTTGGAAGTTGATTGAAAGAATGGGAGAGAACTTAGGCCAAGTGGGAATAAAAACAATTCTAAATAGGCATAAAACAACTTAGTATATGAGTTAAAAGAGTGGAAAATTATAAAAATACCCCTAGACTTAAACTTGGAAAAAGCTAGAAAGAGTCGGCTTCAGAGACCACGAGTCAGTCCACGGTCCGTCATCCTAAAGGATGAGCCATCAACTGATCCGGGGTTTCAAATTCCACTTCTAGGGGTCTACTAGAACTCAACACCATAAGTCACTCTACGGTCCGTGGTTCAGGACGACGGATCGTCCTGTTGACTCGTGGTTCTGACTTTAGGATATGAGAATCCTCTGATCCTTGGGGATTACGAGTGGTAGAACGGGTCATGGAATAGGTTGATGAGTTGTCAACCCACTCTTGGAATTTAGAGGACTTGGTACCTCTCTGAAGGTGATTCCAAATGACAACCCGTCAAGTCATTCATAGAAACTGGGTAGAAAAGCTGAATTTTGACAAATCACGGGTCACTCTATTGACCGTGGTTTTGGTCTACGGGTCATGAATCAACCAGTGGTTTTGAAGATGAAAATTTTAAGGTTTAGGTCAGAAATCATGAGTCACAGTACGGACCGTGGTTCAGAACCACGGTTCGTCATCCCTGTCCGTAATCACTGACAGTGCTACAATAAATTGCCCATAACTTCTTACTCCAGACTCAGATTAATTCGCGGTTGGTGGCGTTGGAAAGAAGACTCAAATATCTTTAATTTGGTGGTTACTAGGCCACCCAACTCTTTATATTTTAGGAGGAATGATCGATTGAAGTTGACCCTAGTTTAGTGTTACATGAAAACTTACTTGGGTGAGGTGCTTGTGACTTAACTTGATGATAGAAGTTTCTTATGAACATGATTCGCATCCAAAGCACTCACCACACTAGGAAAATCATCATTACACTCATGGAAAAGGTTCAGGTATTATCTTAGGATTTTGGGGGTGTTACAATATCTCCCCCTTGGGATCATTCATCCCCGAATGAAGACTAAGCAAGGGAACTCTAGAGGGAAAATAGTCCAACCAAAAATGAAACATGAAAACTGAAGAATAAACATGAAACTGAACTTTTTAACTTAAAACATGGCTGATTCAACTTCGAAAATATGAATACATGCTTGAGGCAAACTGATGGAACAGATTCAGAAGGATATACTAAGGTTGGAACTACTACCTCAAGCTGAAACCGAATCGGAAGGAGAAGGGTGATGGTACTTAGCCTTCATGGATGATTCTGCTTCCCAAGTAGCTCCTTCAACTGAGTTGTAAAAGCTGAAGTACTATCTTGGTAATCGACTTTTGATCAAAATAAAAATTGAGCTGGTTTCATAAGACGCGTATACATGCTGAGAATGTAAGAACGACCAATAGGACAAGAACTAGATATCCAACATGATAACTGGTCTGGGATAAGAGTAGGAACTCAGCTAAAACTCATAACGAACAAATATACTCTAGAAATCACAGTTAACCAAAAGGGACACCAAACTGAGAGAAGTAGATATACGGGAAACTATACTCTTTTAAATGCCACTCCTACCATTTGCAACTAACAACCTCAACAGCGTACATAAAGGTACTAAGGTCTGAGTCTAACTACCTGATTCTCCATGTTCAACCTATCTCGACTAGATCTCTTGCATCAAGAACATCTTCTAAGGATAGCATCCCCTCTTATCACAACAACCAACTACTCTAGGGCTCCCAACAAACGGGTCACTAGTTGCGCAAAACAAATATCCACATGTATCCCATCATGATATTCAAGATTATAACTATGGTCACCTTATGGTTTCTTAGCTTACCCTATTTAAGACTTATCTCCTCTCCCCTATCATAAATAGGAATCACAAATTCAAGAACTTCTACAGAGGGACATACTAAACTTACTCATCTAACTATTTCGCATGAATAATCCTTACCTTATGATTCACCCACACCTAGAAGTCAAGGTGGAACAAGTACAATAACAAGGAAAAGGAATCTGCTACCTCCCAGTTAGGCTACTACAAGGCCTTCACCCCTAACGTTCATAACAACATAAACCAAAATCATTGAAAGAATAGAGAGGGAGCATGAGCGTCATGAATAAATGATTACATATTGATCTTGACTTGCACTTAGTGTGATCAAGACACTCAAGGTGAGGGTTGAGGAGTTGAGCGCAATAGGCATGAGTATTTCACATACTGGGAACATAAGGCACAAATGGTGGGGATCACCACCCCTCGTCATCAAAGGCAAAGGTCAAGGGCCTTAAAGTAAGGAAATCATAAGCGCAAACCATTTAAAGAATTAGGTCGGAGCATATACATAAAGTAAAATGATTTGATTTGCCATTAAGGCATGTCTGAAAAATGAACTGAGTAAATAGAATCAAGCATACTAAGAGACATGAGTTTACATAGACACCAATCCTCAGGGCATAAAGCTGGGATTTATTGAATCACAGGATAAGAGTAGAGTTGTTGTCTGAAGCAATCACTTGTCATTCTAGAATTTGAACATGAGCGTGAATCTGAAATAGGACCATGGCACTGACACACAAGGCATGCAAAAGGTATCATAATGGAAGAAGTAAACTTAGGACGCTAGGATGGAAATAAGCTTCTGCCTCCCCTCTTGAGTTTGTTCTAACACCCACAAGCATCGCTACCTGAGCCTCTAAAATTTGACCGATTCTACATTCCATCTCCCTCTTAGGTTCATGCTACTCTGCTAAGTCTATGGACCTCTCACCAACCTCTCAAAGGAACTATGATCATTTTACCCTAACAGAACATGCACTACTCTAGAATCTAGCACGAATACCCACTTCCTTCTATAGTCTAAGACCCTCTTTCACCTAAAAGTCTAGGCCTCAACCCTTTTATCCCCACTTAGTTCTAGGTTAAGACAACTCACAACCAAACAAGAATAGGGGTCCGGGGACTATGGAGGCATAAAGAAAGAAAATCTAGTGACTTACCTGATTCAACTTCTAGAGGAATACTCTTACCCGGCTAGCTAGGCAATGAAAGGAATTGGTTTTGGAGCTGAACACCACCGTTGCTCTGCTTAGATGAGGGGCAATACCTGATCCTATGGCCTAACTAACCACACCTAAAACACCTCCCTTTGCTATCAAGGTACTCACCTAGATGAAATTTATCGCATCTACTACAACGAGGGTACCTCAAGGTCTTCAGCGCCCTATTATGTCAAGACTGAGAATCGAGAGCAGGTGTGCTAACTGAAGATGGGGTTGGTCTAGATGACCTCTGCTGAGAAGATGATTGGTTCGATGTTCCGGTCTTCTTGCTCTTCCTCTTCCTCTTCCTCTTTTTTAGTTCCTCTTTCTCATTCAACTGAGTTGTCATGGCTTGAGCCAACATAAATATGGCTTCACAAAATTCTGCATTCGTAACCTCATGATCTAGAGTGGTTGGATTAGCACTCCTCATGGGGTTTCTTCGTGGAGACATTATCTGAAATGCGTACAGAATAGATTAGAAGGGTAAGTAGAGTCAAACTATCGAACGATAGTGAACATGAAGAAGTGAAGTTTTTCCTAAAACACCTCAAAGCCTCCCTCTCATAAGTATGGCACGTTTCACACCCATGAAAGAGACTCTACTTGATGCGGCTTTCAGACACCCTAGGACTCTTGAACCTGATGCTCTGATACCAAGTTTATCATGCCCCGATCATACCCCCTGGATGTAACACGGGACCCAAGATCATAAGTGATCTCAAGATAACCCTCAGGCATTAGCATGACTTAAAAACTGAACAAAACATAATAACGGAAGCTTAACTGAAGTAATGAGAAACTCAACCTGTTTATATAAGTAAAAATCTAAGGGTGAAAATTTGAATACAGCTGAATGTCTAACTCTACGT
The DNA here is from genome assembly GCA_003996215.1 of Jaltomata sinuosa. Taxonomy (NCBI): domain Eukaryota; kingdom Viridiplantae; phylum Streptophyta; class Magnoliopsida; order Solanales; family Solanaceae; genus Jaltomata; species Jaltomata sinuosa. The sequence continues at coordinate 119,277 of QJPP01001744.1, read as the reverse complement.
CTGAAAGCCTCTACTACTGGCGAGTTGCTAGGACAAGCCCTCAGCTAACTCTTAATACTGAAATACTGAGTACACAATCTAAATACTAAAATGAAACTAAACTCCAAGTCCTCAAAGGAGGAGGACTCACCAAGCTAACTAGATATGCTGCTGATATACTAGCCACGGACTGGGGAGCGGGCCACAGAATCTACATCATAATAGGATGCGGCACAAAGAAGTATGTGGTCTGTACTATGGAATGTACTGAGTATGTGAGATATGCATAATCATGATAAAAACATACTTAAAACATGCTTGAAATGAGTTCGTGTATGTAGAGAGATAGCATAAGAAAATATCAAGATATAAGGCATAAAACATGAAATAAAGTCAGGCTTCAAAGTAGAGTATCATATATTTTATTAGCTTGAAAATAAACATGCGTGAGCTTCTCTTAATCGACATTAAACCATGCTGAGCTACATGGAGTCCAGTTTCATGCACCCATACTGAAAAGGTTGTCCTAACCGGCCAAAGTTAGAACCATGTCATACCAGGATCCTGTCATAAGCCACAGAGGGCACCTATGGTGGCACGTAGTTCTGGGACTAAGGGTACCCTCACCTAATCCAACTCGATGCTAAATACTACTCCCAAAACATATATAGCATGAGGCTCACATACATGTGACATATCTAGATGTCAAAACTTGTTCATAAACATGTTCATACCCCAGATCTTGGTACTACTCACGAACCTTGGTTTTAGAAAATAATTCATGAGCATTGATGGTACATCGGGTGTCTTGTCTTGCATAATAGTTCATAACTTAGAAATTTGAATGGCACTATTTCAATTTCATAATAACATAGATTTTCATAGAACATAGGAACTAGGCAAGCACTTGCTTGAAAAAATTCAAGAGAATCCATGTTATCAATTTCCTAATTTTCTTAAATCAAACCATGCATGTAGGATTTACCATAATTAGCCTTCAATTCAAAATAGGATTTCATATGTAAAAACCAATGCAAAATCATGCAATTTAGTAGTTGTTTCATAATAAAATCATGAGAAGGCAATTTATAGCAAAACCCATAAGAATTGGATAAGAACCCTAATTTGAAAGTTCATGAAATCAAAATAAAGATTTGGAGTTTTGACCACAAGGGTGAAAGGAACCCATTGTTGAATACCCACATACCTTGATTGAAGTTAACCCATTTGAAATTGAAAAGAAGAGGAGGCTTGAACTTGGAGCTTGAGACTTGGAGCTTGAAACCCTAACTTGAAGCTTGAGAAGATGGAACTCCTTTTCTTCTTTTGGAAGTTGATTGAAAGAATGGGAGAGCACTAAGGCCAAGTGGGAGTAAAAATACTTCTAAATTGGCTTAAAACGACTTAGTATAGGAGTTAAAAGAGTGGAAAATTATAAAAATACCCCTAGACTTAAACTTGGAAAAAGCTGGAAAGAGTAGTCTTCAGAGACCACGAGTCAGTCCACGTTCCGTCATCCTAAAAGACGAGCCGTCAACTGATCCGTGGTTTCAAATGCCACTTCTAGGGGTCTAGTAGAACTCAACACCATGAGTCACTCTATGGTCCGTGGTTCAGGATGATGGGCCGTCCTGTTGACTCGTGGTTCCGACTTTAGGATATGAGAATCCTCTGATCCTCGGGGATTACGAGTTGAAGAACGGGTCGTGGAATAGGTTGATGAGTCGTCAACCCACTCTTGGAATTTAGAGGACTTGATACCTCTTTGAAGGTGATTCCACGGGTTACAAGATGGACTTTCGTTCAAAATGAGGACATGTTAATTCATTCATGGAAACTGGGTAGAAAAGCTGAATTTTGACAAACCACGAGTCACTCTACTGACCGTGGTTTTGGTCTACGGGTCTTGAACCAACCAGTGGTTTTAAAGATAAAAATTTTGAGGTTCAGGTCGGAAATCATGATTCACAGTACGGACCGTGGTTCAGAACTACGGTTCGTCATCCCTGCCTGTACTCACTGATAGTGTTGCAGTAAATTGCCCATAACGTTTTACTCTGAACTCGGATTAATGCGCAGTCGGTGGCATTGGAAAGAAGACTCAAAAATCTTTAATTTGGTGGGTACTTGGATACCCGACTCTTTATAATTTAGGAGGAATAAATGATTGAAGTTGACCCTAGTTTAGTCTTACTTGGGTGAGGTGCTTGCGACTTAACTTGATGATAGGAGTTTCTTATGAACATAATTCGCATACAAAGCACTCACAACACTAGGAAAATGATCATTACACTCATGGAAAAGGTTAGGGTATTAGCTTAGGATTTTTGGAGTGTTACAGAATCCCACTCACAATCATGCAATTCACAACACAAAGGGATTATAAGAGAACCAAGAAGACTCTCACTCTCTCAAGGAAGTTCAAGTGCACACGTGTTGAACCATCAGCTTTCCCTTCATGTAAACCGCCACTAGTGTAGGGTGACTTGTGGGTCACAATATTGGCTAGAGCTAAGGTGAGGATTTTATATGGCTCAAGTGACTACACCTCCCTAATGCTCTTTCTCATTGGTTTGAACACCACTCACATTTTTGAAGTTTGACTTCACCATGTTTCTCCCTCAGACAACCCAAGCTTTTCCCTTTTTATTTCTATCATTCAACCTCCGTGTAACACCTTCATTTGGTAGCACCCATTCTTTTCTTTTCATTTTGCTCATTGAATTTTGGAATTTTTGGAGCAATTTTTTAATTCATCATAAGGTGATAGCTTGCACTTTGAAGTGCATCTGTTTTCTTTACCTCATTGATCACATACACCCCAAAACTTAGGCATTTCCCTATGTTGTCTTTTTATTTCCATCCCAAACTTAGGCTTTTAGCCTACGTTTCAATTTCAAGCAACTAGGGAGGACGGGTGCCAAGATAGAGGTTCCAAAAAGGTTAAGGTGTCAAACAAGGTGCCAAAGAATGGTCACAAGCTCAAAGGGGTTCACTAGGATTGATGTCGAGTGAGGTCATTTGGGTGAAGCGGTTATCAAGAAGGGCCTAAGATCCTTTTCCAAGCTCGGTCAAACCTAGAATTTTTCCCTGAATCACATTTAGGGCAAGTTCTAGACGACACATGTGCACAATAATAAAGGAAAAGCCTCACCACACAAGGCATCATGCCACAAGACTTCTTTCATTAGACTCAAGATCAATTGGGACAAATGACTTTTGACAAGCTATTTTGAGTTCATTACACACTCGTTTGTGAATTGATCAAGACAAAATGAGAGTGTGCAAATCATGACAAGAGAATGCTTTCCTCAAAATTTCACTTTTCCTCTTTCCTTTCCTTTTCAAAAATGTTTTGCCAAATTTTTTTTTTTTGGTGGGTCCATTTCGAGACAAGTACACTACGAACTCAAATTAAACTAAAACTTGGCATTTTTTCTTAAGTCGCCTCTCAATCTATCATAGGGAAGCACCAACCCAGTTCGACACAAAAACAAAAGAAGACAAACAAAAAGAAAATAAAGAAAATATTTTACTTCTTGAGAAAGAACCATGGTATTAAGAAAACCCTCGGAGTTTATTACTAAACTACTATTAACAAGGCAATAACTAAATTTGTGCGCTCATGAATCATTTGAAAAATAAGCCTCGGCGTAGGCCGTTAGCGCATTTGCAAGGCACAGATAGCAAGACAATGGAATCGTGTAAGACTAACCCGACACTCAATCAAGAATTAAAAATCAAGACCCACGAGGGCACAATTAAGCTCAAAAATATAATAAAAAGGCCCGACAAGGGCAATATCATCACAATCATCCAACATGCCCGACAATGGCCAAATAAAATCTAGCAAAGAAAAATAAAAATGTCAATAAGGCCCTGCAAGGGTAGTAAAACATCTCAAGCCCAACACGGACACCCAAATCAAGTAACACCACCTCCCCCCCATAAAAAGAAGCATTACCCTCAATGCCTTAAGATCAAATAAGGAGAGAAGGGGTGCAACTCCCTGGAGGACTATGCCTTATCATCATCAATTGTTGCTTTATCAACTTTGGCATCTCCACTAGGACCTGCACCACTCTTTCGGGAGTGTGCTGTCATTACGGAATCCCTGAGGGCCTGCTGAAATAGTGGGTTCTCATCATCATCTAGCTTTTCATCCTCATCACCAGGCAGCTCAGCTTCATTATCCTGATAAGATGTAAACAAGTCATCCATGGGTCCACGAGTGCGATGGGGTGGAGGTAAGTTGGTCAAATCTGCCTCCTCAACTGGCTGCTTCCCTTTGGCTTTGTCAATATCCTTCTTGAGTGTTTTGACAACCCCTTCGATGACATCCACCCTTTTGCAAAGAATGGAAACGCGATCCATAACTCCCTTGAGGGCCTTCTTGATAGCCCTATCAATCAATCATGGCAGGCCTTTTGCTAAATCAATCAATTGCCTTTCATGGTTGTATGTTTTGTCAACCATATCTTGGAGGCCACTTTTGGTCAAAGTGGGTGTGGGGGCATTTCCATGTGCCTCTAATGTATCTTGAGAAGGAGATGAAGAAGTTCCTTCAGCATCTAACTCATCACTCTCAACATCCACTGATGCCTTTACCCTACGCCTTTTGAATCTAGGGGAATCTTTGTCAGTCTTCTTATCAAGATCAATTACCCCCACAAAATAGGTGACCTTGTCACAGCTGAAGTATAGGATGTAGGCCTTGGCACACAACTTGCTAATAACCACTAGGAAAGGGAATGAGTCATTACCCCTACGTGCTTTCCTCTGAATTACCGTGGTTGCAATTTCCCCAAAATTCACATGCTACCCTGTCATAATGGAAACAACTAGAATGGCTCCCGCTTGAGTTATCTTCAGGTCATTCTGAGAGGGTAGGAATCAGATACGGACAAGAGAATACCACAGACGGTCTTCAAAGTGTAGATTTCTTCTCAGAATATCAGCTCCCACAGTGGCCTTGATAGGAGTAGAAGGAGCAAGGATAGGGGCAGTCTCACGATAAGGCTTTACTTTGACTATTAACTTAGCCATGAGAGCTGGTGCAGGTTTGATTAGGTGTCCCCAATCGATGGCATTGATAGAAGCAGGGGTAATGAAAAACTTTCTTGCCCCTGACTATAGCTGAAATCAAGTTGGGGAATTTCTCTGCAGCCCCTTTATATCCCTTGGAATCCTGTGTAGCTTGGTACGCCGCAAAGAACTTCCACACGACTTCCTCATAGTACCCCAGGTACATCCTGAAAAGGGTGCCACTCTCGTTCAGCAAACTGATGGTGCATGTTGGGTTGTTCATCCCCAACTTCACCCAAGTTAAAACTCTGCTCTGCATTGAATGTCCTATTCTTATCCCGCTTATAAAAGGCCTTCATGCCTTCCACCCCAAAGCAAATCATTGCCTCTTCTTTGGCTGATAGTTTTCTTGGTTGGCTATATGTGTTGCCTCTGCTAGAAGACATGTTCTGCATATGGAGATTGTGAGTCCAAAAATAAAAGCAAAAATCTTTTTGTGTTTTTGACATATGTGAAAGAAAAAGATTAAAAAGAAGTTACCAAACTAAAAAGGATGGAATGCAAAAGAGTAGAAAAACAAAGTAGGTTATTGATGGCTTGTGCGGACCACATGCGAATTGCTCCAGATAGAGTGCGTGTCACAAATGACTCCGCACGAGCTAATAGAAACCTTCAGAGATTTCTTCTACTGATGTGTGAAGTTGGTGTGGACCGCACCAACCAAAGTGCGTGTCGTACCATACTTTGCCCCTCAAAACAGTGACTGGTAGGCTTCTTTAAATAGGGTGTGGTGCCTTGTGCATTCTGCATCTAAAGATGTCATGACCCAGACCGCCGTGAGTGGCACCCACCCAACCCCCGGGTGAGCAAACTATCAATGACCCCGAACTTAACTGTTCTAACAGCTCAAAACTAGTGTGCAAGAAAAAAAACTAGCAATTCAATAACAATCTCAATACTATAATAACATAACCTGTGGAAAATCCCTCCCTAGGACCTGAAAGTCATCGTACCAAAATATCCTACCAAAACTATCTATAAAATACGAGGATGCAACCCCAAAATAAATAAGAGTCTAAGCCTGAAACAAGTGGGCTATAACTGAAATGAAGAGACAAAGGTAGCTCGATCGAAACAGCTCACCCTTGAGGTCTGGAAACATTGGGACTACAGGTGAGGTCGCATGTCAGCCGCAGGAAGATTGCCTATACTCACAAAAAGAAAAGCAAGTGCAGAATCAGTACACAAACACCATGTACTGGTAGGATCATCGGCCAACTCCAATAAACATAATATGAACAGTAAACCATAATATAGTAAGGTACATGAAACATGTAGTAAGTCAACAAGTAGCCAGATATTAAATCCCTCTCTTAGATTATTTACACATGAACAAAATAACCATTGACCACACCCAAAAGCAACAACATGTACCCTTTTTCATATATCCCGAACACACCAAGGATCCCCCTAACATCACCTAAGTGTTAGACATGCAATTCCGGTCTACTCTAAGACCAACCTCACATTTGACATAAAATCACCCGGCCTCTCAAGGACCATAAGAAGAATTCAAAATTCAGTAACACAACCCGGTCCACTCATGGAACCATCGAAAGCAAATGCAATTAAACAACTCATACCAGGCGTGGTACCTGAGCCAACCGTTAGTAATTCCCATACCATGCATGGTACTCGATCCAACCATTAGTATGCGCATACCAGGCATGGTACCCGAGCCAACCGTTAGTAATTCCTATACCAGGCATGGTAGCTGAGCCAACCAAATGTCATAGCAAGTCCAAATTAAACACAACCAATGAACAAACATACCTGTAAAACCAACAAGCAAACAAAAAAGTTCATTTCACTAGACTAATTTCTGGACAACTAGACATTCACAATTCATTCCCTAAACATGCAACTCATACACTACTACGAAATAGTACGTGAACACATAATGCATATTAGAATCAAAAAACCATCACCGACCTCGAAATATTCCAAGATCTTCTCAATCGGAGCTTTCCCATTTCCCAAAGTTTTTACCGGTTCTTGGTCTAAAACAACACACAATAACCAAAAATCAATCCTTATGGCCTACTAGTTACCTGGATTATGCAAAAATCCCAAACCCCAGGCCAACCATGATCATTCCACCCTTTTTCTGGGCTTCCCCACCCTTAATTCACCTATTCCTACCATTTTTCATGGATACATTTAGAGAATTAAGGTCGCATGATCATAATGTAATGAAATTAATAACACCCAAGAACTTTTACACCCTAGAATCCCCTTTATCCCCAGATTCTACCATCCTAGGTCATTCCAAACCTTTCCCCAAGTCTACCCCTAGCAATTCTATAGCGCAAGAAAATAGAACAGAGTTTGGGGAGTAGAATTCTTACCTTTAGGATGAAAAATGGTGGAAAACTGATGAAAATTGTCCAAAATTGCCTTGCCTTTCTCCCAAAATGTGTTGAAGAAAAGCTGACTATTTTAGGAAAGTTTTTGCATTAAATCCCATCATGCTCTGCTATAGCAGTCTACTCTGCTATAGCGGTACCACCGTAGCAGAGTCCACTGTTATGGCGGAGGCTGCTCGACGTTGACTCCCGCTATAGCGATAATTTCTCCACTATAGCGAAGGTCGCTATGGAAGTGTGTCAACCGCCAACTTATCCTAAGGTCTCTTTGCCACGAGATCCTCGGCGACGACAAAGGAAGCAACCCATCTGTTGTGGTGGGGCAGCTTTTTTCTTTCATAGTAAGACCTAGACGATTATCCCTACCTTCGGTAGCTTATGAGTTTACGTCCATCTCTGGTCGGGTACAGTTTCCTATTGATTTCTCCCTTGTAGCCGTTACCTAAATTCACGCAAGTATGTCCACACCCTCTAAACTTACTTGATGAGGAATCCTTTCTCGCGAACAAACACAACCCCTACACACACCTAGGAGCACCCCTTCCTGCATATCCATACAAGACCCGAGTAGGCGGGTCGAGGTCCTACGAGGTACCCACTACTCAGCATAGCAGTTGACATGGGATAGAAAGTTGTAAGTCCTCTCAAAAGGGTCCATTTTATAACACACTCGTTTTCTCGATGTTCCGAAACAACCCCTTCACATCAACCACGATACCGGGAGTTCTACTTACCCGAATTCGATTCCGAAAAGTCCCTCAGACTCCTTTATAACTTAGCCACTCAGAAAACTAGCTCAAATCAAGACACTTTACCCAATCCTTACTTGAATTTTCCTAGACCATTCCTCGCTCTAAAACTAGCCGAGACTAACCTAGCCCAGAATTTTCAACTCCCAAACCCGGAAGTTTTCTGACTCAAAACTTGGCAAGAAATTTTTACCCATAATAACGAACCCGATCGTTATAACAGATACCAATTTACCCATTATTCATCTCTGAATGATCCAACCCAAAATTATGGAAATAAAAAAGGGGAAGTGTAGTACATGAATCCTCAAACAAGTGAAGGTACTTATCCCGCATATCCTTTTTGGTTTCCCAAGTGGCTTTCTCAATCAGAAGATGCTTCCATTGAACCATTACCATGTTGATCACCTTTTCCCTCAATTTCTGGACATCCCGATCAAGAATCACAACCGGTTCCTCTTCATAGCACATATCCTTATCAAATAACAACTCATCCCACTTAATGATGTAGTCCTCATCCACATGGTATCGCTTTAGCATGGATACAAGGAATACCAAATGGACACCCGACAAACTGGGCGGTAGTGCTAACCTGTAAGCCGCTGGCCCTTGTTTTATCGCATTTTTTGACTTTTGGGAAGAAAACGCAACTTTGTATTTGAAATGGTTTGACTTGTATTAAATTCTAAAACTTATAAAAATTCTCAAACTTAATTAAACAGAGTCTCCACTTAATTAATTTAGGAAAAATTTAGAAAACCTTTTAGAAAATACTCAAAAGATTTAAAACAGATAAAAACCTTTTGATTTTTAAGAAACCCAGGAAAAAAGCTCATATTAACATTTCAAGAAGGGTTTTAAGGCACTCGAATTATCTGCTAACACGCGGTTATCCAATTGATTTTGAAAAAAACTCTTTATTATGACTAACTTTTTAAAACATGGCAATTTATGACAAGTGTAAGAGGAATCATGAATTTATTTTGTTTGTGAAGAAACATAGTTAATTTCTAAGAAATTCTTTGGCAAGCAAAACAATATAATAAACTTGAAAGTCCGGATAAAATCTCAAAATTTTAGAAAGTAACTTGCAATAAAACTCATGGTGCTTCACGTAGGAAAAAAAATGGACTAAGTTAAAAATGTTAGAGTTTTTCAAAGAGTCCAAATTATACAAGTATTCCTACCTAAGAAATAAAAAAAATTAATAACATAATTAAAGCTGTTGGCTTAAACCTGTCCTAAAGTCTAGTTTGTGGGCCCTCTTTAGGCCCACCGCCATTTCTCTTGGACTTTAGTCCAAATTTTTGTGCTCTTAGCCCATTGGGGCTGTTATCCGCTACTTGGCCTTCCCTGTATACTTGCTTCCATGTGTGGCGCTTTGGGACACACTTTCGTTGACTTTTAACCCCTTTTTGGGGCCTTGAAATGGGCAGACTCGATAGGAGTACGCTACTTAGGCTTGGCCCAAGTAGCGGAATGCAAAGATAAGAATCATTTTGGACTCGGGAAGGTTCATGCAAAGAAGACAAAGAGAGAAGGATTAATACTCTAATGAAACTACAGGATGAAGCTCACACTTAATCAACACACAAATGACATGGCAGGAAATTACTCAACCAGTGCTAACAACTGAAACTTTATATATGGCTAGGACATGTTTTCAGCATATTTTAATAGTAACTCAAAAAGATATCACTTTTGATAAAGTCCACACATGGAGGAAAGGGAAATACCAACACATGACCTTCATTGGGCAAAACAACAAGACCGACATGAATCTATGAATCAAACAACCTTAAAATTTTGACTTCAAATCTAGGCAGATTATAGGTAACACTCAACCGCTTTGATTCCCGAATTCCATGAAGTTAAGCTAAGTGAGCAATACAATGGAACTAAAGAACTTCTAATGAACTGATTAAGTCATTCAAAAGATCCTAACGGGACAGGTTCAAATTTGTAGGAGAAACTAGAAATTATCCTACTCAAAACACAATTAATCATACCAAGAAAAGAGCAAGGCTTTTGTTAAGAAAAAAACTTGATATGCTTCATCATGAACAAACAGATAGGCATTTTTCTGAGTTCAATTAGATCACTAGAGGTAACTCAACGCAACTACACACCTTTTAAGAGAAGAACATGTCATCCTGTTTAAGGCAGATCAATCACGTTTTTAACCAAATTGAAAGCAAAAAAGCTACTAGAAGAAACTGGTCAATTAAACATGAACAAAATGATGGCGTCTATGCCAACTTTGGTACAGTTTAAGGAGCTAAACCCTTCATTGAATACATCAGATTAGATAGAATAGAAAACTCTTAGGGAAAGGATTGGGATAGTAGCAAAATTAGTTCTTTTATGAAGCTCAAAACCACGAGTTTAAATGCTTAAACAAATCCTTGATAACAATATAATTGGAAAGACCAGATCCTCTCACATGTGACAAAGAAGAACCAACCATTCTTTTGAGAACTTTTGAGTTAAAGATTTCAAAGAAAATGAAAACATGCCATAGCAAAGATGCATCTTTAACCTTCTTTAATTTTAAAAATACAAGTACAAAGACCCCAATCTTGAATCATAATCCATTACTCTCCTTGAGATATTATGAATCCAAGAAGTTCAATGATCTTCCAGCCCAAACAAGAAAAAACACTTATCTTAAAGAATAACATTGTCTATTAAGGATTTACAGATTTCTAGTGTCTACTAAACATGTTTCAATGCTATTCGATAAGAAGAACAACAGTATCTAATGTATTTAACAGATAATTTAGAGGCTTCACATGTCCCTCTCACACAAAATACTCACTTGAGAATAATACATGAATGATGCTCTAACTCAGGTCGGTTTTTGAAACCATTGTTTAGCATAAAAAGATCTTTAAGAGGATTTCTATCCACACAAAAACTCAAAGAAAATAGCATTAGTCTAGAGCACACACATGGCAGTAGAGAAATGGTAGAGAAAACAAGACAAGGACCTCAAAATCCTGACACACTAAACCACAAGGTATTATTCTAGGCCATTAAAGGATAAAGACAAAGCTTCATATGCTCATACGGATATTTAAACAAAGAACACAGGAAACTATAAATTTAACACTTTAAAAAACTTGAAGGCAAAGCTGAACTAATAATAAATTTTAGGATCTCAATCCCTAAACATCATCACAACAAGCAGATATTTTTTCAAGCGAGACCAGTCTTAACCAACGATACCTCCATGAGTAAACATTCTATATTATACCAGTGAAGGAAAAAAGGAGAAGGACGGAGTGTTTACCTTTCTTGGGGAAACAAACTGAGACCTGAACTTCGTCAAAAAAAATTTCACCACCAGAACTTGAAACAAACTTAAAAGAAGCTCGAATTTTGTAGTGTGTTTCTCTCTGAAATTTCTGGTTACGTGAGATTGAAGGAATGATCCTTCAGAATCCCTAAATTTTTCCCCAAAAATTCCCACTACCCACCTCAAAGAAGAGGGGGGTTTTATAGGGAAAAATTGGGTGAAAATGGGGGGAAAACAAGAGGTGGTTTTCTGGATTTTCTTAGAGGAAATTCAAATTCCTCAGCTGGATGAGCTTGAGCGTCAAGAAAATTGTACAGAGCTTGTACGAATATCCGCTGATTTTGCGGAGATGAGGCCACCTAGGGCCTCTATAAACTTCTATACTCCGCCAGGGCACACTTTAACAGAGAAAATGGATGGTGTTTGGGAACGTTAGGAGGGTTAGGCATTGTTTGTTGCTGCTGTTTCATCGTCTTGCAGCTGTTATTGTTGTTATGGTTGAGAGAGAAAGAGGTGGAGAAGATGAATATGGGGGATGGTTAGCTATTGTGTACGAGGCGCGTTGCCCTCGTACACTGCATCCTTTTTGGGAAATAGAGAGGGTGTGGGGTGCACGCATGGTGAGGGAGAGAGTATAGGCAATAAGTATTTGGTGTGTGCATATATGTGTAAGGTGTATATGTTCATGGGGATAAAGGAACATTGGGTTGGGTATAGGCATTGAGTTGAGGGGAAAATGGATATTTGGGTTGGGAGAAACTGATCAAGGGGTCGTTTGGTTGAAGTTGTGTAATGAGAGGAGAGAAAGAGGAGTAGAGGTGAGATGGGTTGGGCCGGGATTTGCTTAATTGGGCCACTGTTGGTGCTGAGACAAAGAGGGGTTATAAGGGCTATTTAAATAATGGCCACATTTGCAAAAATGTAGCCAAAAGGTTATGGATATAGCCAAATCAATTGGAATTGGGAAATGTTCGGCTAGGATTTAAATATTTTAAAAGTTTAAGCTAGAATAGGAATAAGAGTGAACCAATTACAATTAAATCTTGAGCTTAATCAACTTAAATGATTTTGAAATAATTATTGTATTTAACATACAATTACCTCTTTTAAAAGACTATGAGATTAATTATTCAATTAACTCTAGTTTTGAATTAATTTGGAGGAATATCAAATGTTTAATCTTTTAAAAGGATTTCTTATGAAAGTAAACTCTAAAATAGTTTTTTCAAGTTAACTCATATAAATTTCACATAATTAAATATGAAAAATATAAATTGTTACTCAGAAACTATGATAAAGCCAATTTGAAAATATTTTATTCCTTTTTTATAAAACAATTATTTCAAAATTGTTTAAAATTCAAAAAGGCTTAAGATTAATTCGTAATGTGGAGGGTAAAAATTGGGTGTCAACAGTTTCCCCTCCCTTTGGGTAGGGTGAGTGTAATGAACCCTGGGAAAAGAGAATTGACGTTCCCAATTTTAACCGACCACATGTTCATCTTTGGGAGGCGATTGGTTTTCGGCATAAATTTTAAGGAATCATGGCCAAACTCTGGCATCGAGTCTCCTACATATCTCAGGTTACATGAGAACTCAGTCCACTTGTAGTTAAAGATGCTTGATTATACGCACAATTTTCAAGGAATTCCAAACTATCCCAGTTTCAGAGTACGGAGAGACCGGAAAGCTGGGGAGTAAGACGATTTGGAGGGAGTTAGGAATGCAACCAAGTTTTCAACATAGAGCCCGCCTACATATCCCAAGACTTAGGGAATCAGGCTGCTTGTAGTTCGACTCAATCGATGGAAAAGGTAATCTTTATGTTAAGACAACCTTTGGCTCGGGATGAGTGACAAATAACTTGAGCTATAGAAAAGAGGCTTGTAACCTCTCAACTATGAATGTGGTTCGCTTCACACCCATAAGTAATATTTTACCTGGACATATTTTCCAAAGCTCGAGGTGTTTTATCACCCGGATTTGAAAAGAAGGAATATTGCTTCCAGCATGGGTTCAGAAAATACCCTAGATGCGAAATTAAGACCCCAAAGATAGGAAATACCCACATGCCTTCTGATAGGGGTGTGGTTTTATGGTGGTGTAAGTCGTCTCTCAGCTCGCGTCCAAAAAGTTTGATCCCTCTTCGGACTATGTCCCAGTTCGTTGCTAAGAAAAAGTTCTACGTTGTGATGCATCCTTTCTGGTGTAGTCCGCACCTGTAGTTTTGCTTTGAGAATTTCATCCTTTAAGGATTCTCTCGACAATATTCTCAAAATGAAATTGTTATAAATAACATAATCTTATTTGGAGAGGTAGTTTCTTTTGTCATACCTCATCGTGGGATTATGTTCGAATCTCATGTTGTGATGTTCGTTTGACGTGCTTTGTACCTGTTGTTCCGGTTTGAGACTTTCATCCTCTTGGATGCTCTCGGCAATATTTTGAAACAAAGATGTTAGTAGTAAAGCAATTCAATAGAGAGAGAGAACTTTGTACCTCGTTTTCTGATTCGTCGCTCTTGAAGCAGATGTCATCTTTTCCTGTCTCTGTCTAAGGAAATAACTACTTCTATGATGAAAATATGATAGCCCTCATAGCTATCAGATAGGATTGCCTTTGTGGAAGTTTTTGAGTATGACGACCTTTGTGGCCGTTTGACATGACGGTCCTTGCGACTGTTTGCGACATTCTCTTGAACGTGATAGCCTTCGTGGCTATTGATAGTAGTCTTTGCATATGCCTTTATGGTAAGTCTTGCGCATCATCTGTATCGACGTGACTAACAGATATTCTCTGAATTGTCAGGTTTTGGGTAATCTAGCACATCATCCGACTTTGGATTGAGGCAGCTTACAGATGCCTTTAGCTTGCCAGTTTTTGGGGTAATCCTGCACTTTTATCCGATCTTGGATGTAATGCGACTTACAGAATTCCCTTGAATCGCTAACCATTGGGTAGCCCTGCACAATATCAACGTGGATATGTCGTGGCTTATAGATAACCCTTGGACTATCAATTTTTAGTAGTCTTGCACTTGCATCCAATTTCGGATATTATTGTGACTTGTGCATTACCCTTGAACTGTCAATCTTCAGGTGATCTTGCACACTATCCGGTTTTAGATATCGCTGCGTCTTACAGATAACCCTTAGTCTGTCAAGTTTTGGAAAATCTTGCACACTATCCGATTTCAGATATCGATGTGACTTACAGATGACCTTTGGCTTTCCAACTTTGGGAAATCTGGTTCATCGTCTGATTTGGATGGAGTCTTACAGACGTCCCTCGGACTATGTGCTTTCAACTTTATCAGCGAGCGGTATTCGATTACCGAAGATGACAAGGTCTTTGCCACTCAATCGAATATAGTTGCATCTTCTAGTGATCGATGCTTTCGAATAAGAGTGCATAAATATCCTCAGCGTCAGACTCCATCGTCCTATGCAATATCGGATATAAATATGTTGAATGCCTGATTTGGCATAGTAGAGGAGCAAATATACCCTTAACGTCAGACTCCTCCGTCTTATGCAATATCGGATATAAATAGTCTGAATGCTAGACTTGTCAGAATAATAATAATATCCTCAACGTTAGACATTGTTATCTTACGTGATATCGGATATAAATATGTCAGGCTTGGCATAATAACAAGGAAGCAAATACATCCTCAATGTCAGACTCCTCCATCTTACGCGATATCAAATATAAATAGGCTGAATGCCAGACTTGGCATAATAAATAATAATAATATCCTCAACGTCCGACTCCATCGTCTCACGCAATATCGGATATAAATATGCTGAATGCCAGACTTGCCATAATGAATGATAATGGTAATGATATCCTCAACATTAGACTCCACCGTCTCACATGATCTCGGATATAAGCATGCTGAGGGTCGATCATGTGCAGCAAATGCGACTTAGGGACGCCTATGAATGTCATCCTCTTTGAAATTGGCCAGTAGAGGGACATAATACTCACAGCGAATGTATCTACGGTATTAATGATGATGATGGTCCTCTTGACATGGTCCTCGCAACATGCAAATGTAATGGCCCTCATGGCATGGTCCTCGCGATATGCAAATATAAGGGCCCTCATGGCATGGTCCTTACGACATGCAAATATGATGGCCCTCATGGCATGTTCCTCGCGACATGCAAATATGATGGCCCTCGTGGCATGATCCTCGCGACATACAAATATGATGGCCCTCGTGGCATGGTCCTCATGACATGCAAATATGATAGCCCTCGTGGCATAGTCCTCACGACATACAAATATGATGGCCCTCGTGGCATAGTCCTTGCGACATGCAAATATGATACTGATGTAGGTTATCATGCAATGGCATACGTAGCAGTTGCATAGAACATCACCTTTGGTTTTTGTGTTGTCTTGTTGACTCTTTTGTGTGTACCTGCGCTCAAGGCAAACAATTAGTAGACACAGCATCACTTTTACTAGCGACCACAGCCAAACTTGAAAAAAACTTTAAAGACAGCGTCTATGAAGCTAATCAAAACAGCTTTCATTTCGAAGGTGAGTGAAATCATCGTGCCCATTTCTGGGGACAACCATAAATACCATTTTTGAACATCGTCTGTTCGTGGTGATTTTTGACTTGCAGGGGATTAGCGGAGAACGTCGTCGATCTCTTATTTGGTATCCTATTTTGAAGCTGACCAAGATTTCCTGATCCGCTTGGGGACTCGAGGATGCTGTCAGTCTCTCTTTATCTAGTAGTTTTTGTAAACTACAAGAATAATTGTCCATTCCAGGAGTTTTTGCTTCTTTCGACTTCTTCCCACTGTTTTGGCTTTTCCAACTAAATTTTGGGGCATCTGATCTCGTTGCGTCTCTTTGAATGCGTTGGTTAACGAGATCGATTTCTAACATACTTTTTGGGACAGCTTGCATCCACAGAAAAATTGTTAGTTTTGATGAAACTGATTTGTGTTGACCTCCTTCGGTCCTCTGCTCTTTGCTCTGTCTTTTTTGGGTGCTTCCATTTTTGGGTACTCGTCATCTTTGACTCCCCGGGTCGTGGTAGACATAAGACAAAGTCAAATTATAAATGAGTAAAACTAATCTTTTGTAAAGATTTTTCAAACAATTTCTTTGGTAAACAAAGGTTTGAAAAAGAATAGCTTGGAAAAGTCTCTGCCCGTCGTGTCATATGATAGCTCAATGAATGTCCTTTACTCGAGGCCCTGATGTTTCTGAAATACTGTTGGCGGACTCTGGAGATCCTTTGACTTCCTAGCTGAGGAGTTCAAAAAAAAAATTCAAAAATCTACCATAGCTAGGGATTAATCCTCCTTGGACTGGAGATAGACTCTAATCTCTCGGTGTTGGAGAATTCTTCGGAGTTTAATTCTGAACTCTTGAATGAAGTTTGGTGGAAATTTTGAGTTCCTTCTCAAAATTTCTGCCTCAGTTAAGGTTTTGCGATAAATCTCACTCCATTTGGAAAGGGACTTGAGACTCTGTGGGGGTTACGAAATTCTTTCTCGATATTTATTTCGATTGCTCTTTGGCACATTCTGTATTACAATTTGTTAGAGACGATCTTCGCCTTTTGAATTTTCGAGATTCCTTTCCTAAAAATTCTGCCCCAGTTTCCATTTCCTGGGTGATATGACCGAGCCATTGTGGCGCCTATGTATCCACAAGCCTTCTCTTGTTTTGCTTGAAATGACCTTGTTTTTCTGAATTTTTGAGACTCCTTTCTCAAAAATTCTTCCCCAGTTTCCATTTTCTGGGGTGATATGACCGAGCCGTTGTGGCGCCTACGTATCCCATTGAGGCAGGAATTAGGTCAAATGTAGTTCCCACACTCGAAGTGGGAGAATGTTGGAAATAAATAAAGGGGTGACTGAAGCCGACAAAGGCCGCCTACGTATCTCATTCTTGAGAATTCAAGTCAAACGTAGTTCAGGATAGGAAGGGGAAAGATATATTTTCCTAAGGAGTTGACCGAAGCCAACAAAGGCCGCCTACGTATATCATTCTTGAGAATTCAGGTCAAACGTAGTTCGTACAGAGAGAATAGGGAATTTTAAGCTATTACAAAAGATAAAAATGATTACAATTAGAAGAATGCGATTACATGGAAAGAAAATGAAAAACAACTGTCCTTAGGCATAGTATCTTTCATAGCATCAGAGTTGATCGGCTTGGGCCACACTTGACCATCCATCTTGGACAAAATCAAAACTCCTCCTGATAACACTTTTTGGACAGTGTACAGTTCTGTCCAGTTTGGTGCAAACTTTCCTTTGTCTCGTGGGAGGGAAGGATTAACTGTACATTCCCTGGATTGAATTCTGGATTGACCAATAATTTTTGAAAGATGATGTTTGTGCCCTTTTTTGTCCTACTACCGTAGGACCAGTCAAAGATGTCGATGTAAGACTTGTGCAGACTGATAAGTTTTTTCCTTTGTGCCTTTGACAAATGAATACCGACGCTGATTTCTTTAACTTGACCGTTGCCTCCCAGATTGACCACCTCAAATCTTTTAGGTGGGGCCTTTTCTAGTCTTCGGAGTTCTTAGATTTCTTGGTCGTTCGTTCAAGGACCATGATATCTTTAACATACTCCTCAGAATCATCATCATCTAGCTTGGTTTGTTTGTTAAGCTCTTGACATGACATGACAGTGGCAGGTTTTAACTTATTATTACCGAAACCAAAACAAAATGAGTTAGACAATAACAAGTAAACATAAATAATTTTAAACAGTAAATGTTTTTGAAATAAGGAGGCTTTCGTTGAAATTCTAAAAATATTCACAAACTATGGCTACAACCCACACGAATGTAGGTTCATGCCTTTGGGAAAGCAGTAAATAGTACAAGGAATATTAAAACACAAAGGGTGGGTCGCGGAGCCTCATCCGAACCATCACCGATTTTTTCATAAAACCAAGTCTTTATCTACCCAGCCGAGCGAAGAGTCACGAGGGAAGTTGCGACCTAATTTTATAACTTTTCACCCAGCTCGGCATCCCTAATCATGGTTGCCTCGGGGATTTCTTCTATTATAGAATCACATCCCTCAAACAGATCTCCTATTCCATCCTCTAACCTATCGCTTGGAGGACCGATATGAACCGGGAATGACTGATATAAGTGAGGGAGTGGCTTGGCGGTCCAGACTGCTTCTTTCCTTCGACTTTGGCATTGTCTTCTCAGACCACATACCCTAGTCCATGCCTAGTCAATTCTCTCGGGGTACTTAAGGGCTCAATCATACCATCAGAATTTTTCCCCAGGCCGAAACCTAGCTCATATCCGCTCCTTAGCATTGTAGTTGCAAGCATTTTATAGATAGGTGGCATGGGAATTTGAGGAGCAAGATCTTCTCCAGTAGCATTGAAGATCTCTATGGTGTAGAAATTACATCCCCTTAGGACTTCCTTAATCACAGGGACATAACCATTAGGACGGCTCAAGTGACTTCCTTCTCCATGGATCACCACCTCATGTTCTTCCCAAATAAACTTCACCATCTGGTACAAAGTTGATGGCGCAGTCCTGGCTCCATGGATCCATGGCCTTTCCAAGAGCAAGTTATAGCTGGTGACGATATCCATGGCTCTTACAATGACCCTTCTCTGGTGAATCTTTCCCAGGTCATACTCTAACTAAGTAAGTGTGGACAATGGGCAGATGTTCAACCCTGATCCATCATCGATCAATACCCTGTTCACAATCTTCTCTTGACTCTTGATAGTGACATACAAGGCTTTGTCGTGCATCATGCCTTCAAAAGGTATTCCAGTAATACTCAGAGCAGCTATAGCTTTTTTCGGTATTTTTTGCTTTTTAGGTCTAATTGGCACTATTGACTTGCTCACAACCCAGTCTTCTTCTATCTTAGTCATATTCACGGCGGCTCCTCCGTGATTTGAAAGTGGGTTGTTGTTAACATTCGGTGGAGCTGTTTGCAAAGTGACCACCTTTTGATCAATCAAGTCCAGAATCATATGCCTCAGGTTAATGCAATCTTCGGTACTGTGTCCGGCACCTCCAGAGTGGTAAGCACAATGTCGATTGGCTTTAAAGAAATGAGAATTGGTGTTGCCTGGTTTGTGTGGAATGGGATGAATAAATCCAGCGGCTTTCAATCTCTCATATAATTGAGTTCTGGATTCATCCAATTGGGTGAAAGTTCGAGGAGCTTTCTTTTCCAAATTTGGATGAGGGAGATTAACATTGGCTGGAGGGGGAACCTGGCGATTATTCTGGTTCTCGGGAGCCTTTTGATACACTTGAAAGTTCTAGGGAGGAGCTTGGTAAGTGAGTTGCACATTTGGTTGTGGAGCTTGGTAAATAGGCTGCACATTTGGTTGTGGATCTTGGTAGATGGGTTGAGTATAAAAAATTGGTTGAGGATTTTGTTGAGCTAGGGGAGGGTTTGTTGGAACAAGTGGTTTTTTGTAGTTGGCTCCGAAAGGTTTCCGCGATCTCGGGCTAGGACTGGAGGATACCGAAGACACCTCTTCCCTCTTTTTCTTGGGAAACCCTGTTGATCCTGAGGAGGCTGAAGCCTTGGAAATCTTGCCACTACGAAGACCTTCTTCTACAATATCACCAATTTTGACTAGGTCAGCAAACTTTGCTTTGACGGCTGATATCATTTTGTCATAAAATTCTGACACCTGAGCGCGCATAAACACTGCACTTATTTCTTCTTCCGTCATAGGAGGTAGGACTCTCGCCACTTCCTTCCTCCATCGGTAGGCATAGTCCCTGAAGTCTTCGTTCGATTTTTGCCTAATGCGCCCTAGAGAGTATCGATCTGGGATGACTTCCACATCGTATGCAAACCGTTGAGCGAAGTATCGGACTAGGTCACTCCACCTGGACCATTTCTTCAGTTCTTGAGAGGTGAACCATTCTAGGGCCTCTTCGCTCAGGCTTCAGCTAAAAAGCCTCATTAACAGAGTGTCGTTCTTTTGGGCGCCGACCATCTGGTCACAGTAGCTTCTTAAATCGGCCTCGAGATTCTCGATACCGTTAAAGGTCTCAAACTTGGGAATTTTGAATCCTTCTGGCAGGTCCATTTCGGGATGGAGATAGAGATCATCATAGTCATAGCCTTTCTCATAGGATGCACCTCGCAGTTCTCTGATCCTGGCCATTTCTTCCTTCATTTATGCCATGTCGAGGTCACGTTTCTTTTCTGCGGCTCTTAGTTCTTTCTCTTTCTCCTCGTAATGATCCAGCTCAGGGCTTTATTGGAGAGCATTGTATGGTTCCACCATGGCATGGAAGGAGGTTGGTGGCACGTTTTGCACAGTCGGGGGTTGGACGTGTGGCATGGCATTTGGATATGTGGGAGTGTAATTATGGGGATTAGTGACGTTGGTCACATTGGGATGTTTATTTTGAGAACTGTAGGTATTTGGTGGCATATTTTGATAGTTTGGAGGGAGGTTTTGTGGAAGGTAGGCACTTGGGTTGTTACTGGTTAGTGTGTTGGACATGAGGAGTATGGATTTGATAAGAGGATCCGATATGAGGAGGATTTTTGGAGAGGGGTTCGTTGGAAGGTCTAGGCGCGGAGGCAGTGGGGATATTTCTTGGTTTACTTTCAGTCAATGGAGAGTTGAGTGAAGGAATCTGGAAAGGGGGCTGGGAGTGGCCCAGAGCTGGAGTGTTGGCTGCGATAGCCAGGCTAGCCATGTCTTTGGCTTTTTGGACTTCTTCTTGCATCTTTTCCAATTTTCTTGCAAGTTTGGCAATCATTTCGCTTTGTTCAACGATAACATTGTCTCTCACAGTCAAAATATTTTCTTCCTCACTTTCAGTCATTTTATCCTTAGCGAAGCGAGGTTTAGAAGAGGAATCTATTTGTGCCTCTGAGCAGGTGAAGTAGGGATGTTCGGTCAGTTTGTCAACACATATCAGTTTCTATTACCTGTTGAAACAAGAACAACTCAAAGGTCGATATGTTAGATCCCGTTTGTGACAAGGAATACAAGATATTCAATTGGAAATAAACACATAAAAGTTGCTTTTATCCAGGAAAATCGATCCACAGGTATTTATTGACTCGAGGGTTCGACGGACAGAAATTTACCCATCGATTTCAGGTAAATAGATTCTATCAGGAGAGTTGACTTGTCGAGTTTTCATCTTATGATGCTTGTCCTGTAGCACTTGATGTGGGTTTTTTTCTGAATTTTTTGGCATCTCCGTCGAAGTGGGGAAGTGAAAATTTCTTAAGGGTGAGCCCCGAAAGGATATAGTTTGGATAAGGCAAGTTATTTTTTCGAACAAGACTTAAAAGGGTTTTAAGAAGTCTTTGAATTTTTCTGGGGAAATTTGAAGAACTTCAATGGAGATTTTGATCGGATTTTTGTGATGGGCTTTATATTTTGCTTACTGTGTTCTAGAAAATTTCAGCACGGAATGGACCAATTTTCCTTGATTCAAGCAACACACATAAAACATAAAGCAGCTATATCACATAATAGCTCATAGCGCGTCCTATACGGATATATGACTTTTTATGCCAAAGGTGGGCCTAACGAATTGAAGGATGTGTGCCATTTGTAAGACGTTCCATTGCCACAAAATATAATGTATACAAATTAATTGAATTAATTGGGGATACAAAGTAAGTGGGAGAGAAGTACAAATGAATATCAATCCCACGCAGGGGTACATTCCTAAACTAGGCCTCCGTGAATTCTTTATTTTTGAACTTCTTGCAAATTCTGAATGCCTTTCGGATGGCAATCTTCAAAATAAAAGACTATCTAAATATATTCCAACCCCGAGGGACAATGGTTCGTACAATCCGATGTTACATCCTTCAATTAAGCAAATAAGGGATGATGGTCTTTTATTGACTCGTGCCCAATAGACGCAAGGTGGTCTTTATAATGGGCTCAATACCCCTAAGGTATCGAGTCATCCTAGGCCAATGCCTAAAAATTGGGTTTTGGTTTAGCTCTACGCTAGGTGCCTAGAGTGGGTTTTCTTCAAAATAGACCGGGTCCCAAGTAGACAACTTGGGTTGAAAATACGATAGCCATTGAACGCATGGCGTACTCGTAAACTATCGCATTCTCGAGAAGGTGTTATTTGTGGTGGGAGGCCATGGGAACATGAACCTCCCTAAACATAAATAAAATGTATGCCACATGGCGGAATATGCTATGAGATGCAATGACAGTTGTATAATTTGCGAGAATTAAACACCTAAATTACAAATAACTACTTTTACTATCTATTACAAACCCAAATAGTTAGTCACATAAGAGTTAGAAAAATCATTTTGGTTAGAACTTAGTCCAAATCTCCGCAGCAGAGTTGTCATTTCTGTTTTATCGTATTTTTTGACTTTTGGGAAGAAAACACAACTTTGTATTTGAAATGGTTTGACTTGTATTAAATTCAAAAACTTATAAAAATTCTCAAACTTAATTAAACAGAGCCACTTAATTAATTTAGGAAAAATTAAGAAAACCTTTTAGAAAATACTCAAAAGATTTAAAACAGATAAAAACCTTTTGATTTTTAAGAAACCCGGGTAAGAAGCTCATATTAACATTTTGAGAAGGGTTTTAAGGCACTCAAAATGTCCGCTAACACGCGGTTATCCAATTGATATTGAAAAAAACTTTTATTATGACTAACTTTTTAAAACATGGCAATTTATGACAAGTGTAAGAGGAATCATGAATTCATTTTGTTTGTGAAGAAACATAGTTAATTTCTAAAAATTATTTGGCAAGCAAAACAATATAATAAACTTGAAAGTCCGGAAAAAGTCTCAAAATTTTAGAAAGTAACTTGCAATAAAACTCATGGTGCTTCACGTAGGAAAAAAAAGGACTAAGTTAAAAATGTTAGAGTTTTTCAAAGAGTCCAAATTATACAAGTATTCCTACCTAAGAAATTAAAAAAAATTAATAACATAATTAAAGTCGTTGGCTTAAACATGTCCTAAAGTCTAGTTTGTGGGCCCTCTTTAGGCACACCGTCGTTTCTCTTGGACTTTAGTCCAATTTTTTGTGCTCTTAGACCATTAGGGTTGTTATCCGCTACTTGGCCTTCCCTGTATACTTGCTTCCATGTATGGCCACTTTGGGCCATACTTTCGTCGACTTTAAACCCTTTTTGGGGCCTTGAAATAGGCAGACTCGGTAGGAGTGCGTAGCGGAATGCAAAGATAAGAATCCTTTTGGACTCGGGAAGGTTCATGCAAAGAAGACAAAGAGAGAAGGATTAATACTCTAATGAAATTACAGGATGAAGATCACACTTAGTCAACACACAAATGACATGGCAGGAAATTACTCAACCAATGCTAACAACTGAAACTTTATATATGGTTAGGACATGTTTTCAGCATATTTCAATAGCAACTCAAAAAGATATCACTTTTGATAAAGTCCACACATGGAGGAAAGGGAAATACCGACACATGACCTTCATTGAGCAAAACAAGAAGACTGACATGAAGCTATGAATCAAACAACCTTAAAATTTTGACTTCAAATCTAGGCAGATTATAGGTAACACTCAACCACTTTGATTCTCAGATTCCATGAAGTTAAGCAAAGTGAGCAATACAGTGGAACTAAAGAGCTTCTAATGAACGGATTAAGTCATTCAAAAGATCCTAATGGGACAGGTTCAAACTTGTAAGAGAAGCTAGAAATTATCCTACTCAAAACACAATTAATCAAACCAAGAAAAGAGCAAGGCTTTTGTTAAGAAAACAACTTGATATGCTTCATCATGAACAAACACATAGGTATTTCTCTGAGTTCAATTAGATTAGTAGAGGTAACTCAACGCAACTACACACCTTTTAGGAGAAGAACATGTCATGTTGTTTAAGGAAGATCAATCACGTTTTTAACCAAATTGAAAGCAAATAAGCTACTATAAGAAACTGGTAAATTAAACATGAACAAAATGATGGCGTCTAAGCCAACTTTGGTACAGTTTAAGGAGCTAAACCCTTCTTTGAATACATCATATTAGATAGAACAGAAAACTCTAAGGGAAAGGATTGGGATAGTAGCAAAATTAGTTCTTTTATGAAGCTCAAAACCACGAGTTTAAATGCTTAAACAAATCCTTGATAACAATATAATTGGAAAGACCAGATCCTCTCACATGTGACAAAGAAGAACCAACCATTCTTTTGAGAACTTTTGAGTTAAAGATTTCAAAGAAAATGAAAACATGCCATAGCGAAGATGCATCTTTAACCTTCTTTAGATTTAAACATACAAGTAAAAAAAACCCCAATCTTGAATCATAATCCATTACTCTCCTTGAGATATTATGAATCCAAGAAGTTCAATGATCTTCCAGCCCAAACAAGAAAAAACACTTATCTTAAAGCATAACATTGTCTATTAAGGATTTACAGATTTCTAGTGTCTACTAAACATGTTTCAATGCTATTCGATAAGAAGAACAACAATACCTAATGTATTTAACAGATAATTTAGAGGCTTCACATGTCCCTCTCACACCAAATACTCACTTAACAATAATACATGAATGATGCTCTAACTCATGTCAGTTTTAAAACCATTGTTTAACATAAAAAGATCTTTAAGAGGATTTCTATCCACACAAAAACTCAAAGAAAATAGCATTAGTCTAGAGCACACACACGGCAGTAGAGAAATGGTAGAGAAAACAAGACAAGGACCTCGAAATCCTGACATACTAAACCACAAGGTATTATTTTAGGCCATTAAAGGCAAAGCTAAACTAGTAACAAATTTCAGGATCTCAATCCCTAAACATCATCACAACAAGTAGAAATTTTTTCAAGCGAGACCAATCTTAACCAACGATACCTCCACGAGCAAACCTTCTATATTATACCAGTGAATAAATAAAGGAGAAGAACAAAGTGTTTACCTTTCTTGGGGCAACGAACTGAGACCTTGAACTTTGTTGGAAAAAATTTCACCATCAGAACTTGAAACAAACTTAAACAAAGCTCGAATTTTGTAGTGTGTTTCTCTCTGAAATTTCTGGTTACGTGAGATTGAAGGAATGCTCCTTCAGAATCCCCAAATTTTTCCCCAGAAATTCCCACTACCCACCTCAATAGAAGAGGGGGTTTATATAGGGGAAAATCTGGTGTAAATGGGGGGGAAACAAGAGGGGTTTTTCTGGAATTTCTTAGAGGAAATTCAAATTCCTCAGCTGGATGAGCTTGAGCTTCAAGAAAATCGTACGAGCTTGTACGAATATCCGCTGATTTTACAGAGATGAGGCCACCTAGGCCCTCTAGAAACTTCTATACTCCGCCAGTGCACTCTTTAACAGAGAAAATGGACGGTGTTTGGAAATGTTAGGAGGGTTAGGCATTGTTTGTTACTGTTGTTTCATCGTCTTGCAGCTGTTGTTGCCGTTAGGGTTGAGAGAGAAAGAGGTGGAGAAGATGAAGATGGGGGATGGTGAGCTGTTGTGTACGAGGCACGTTGCCCTCGTACACTACGTCCTTTCTAGGAAATAGAGAGGGTGTGAGGTGCACGCGTGGTGAGGGAGAGAATATAGGCGGTGAGTATTTGATGTGTGCATATATGTGTAAGGTGTATATGTTGATGGGGATAAAGGAAGATTGGGTCGGGTATAGGCGTTAGGCTGAGGGTAAAATAGAGATTTGGGTTAGGAGAAATGGATCAAGGGGTCCTTTGGTCGAAGCTGTGTAATGAGAGGAGAGAAAGAGGAGTAGAGGTGAGATGGGTTGGGCCGGGATTTGTTGAATTGGGCCACTGTTGGTGCTGAGACAAAGAGGGGTTATAAGGGCTATTTAAATAATGGCCACATTTGCAAAAATGTGGCCAAAAGGATATGCATATAGCCAAATCAATTGGAATTGGGAAATGTTCGGCTAGGATTTAAATATTTTAAAGAGTTTAGGCTAGAATAGGAATAAGAGTGAATCAATTACAATTAACTCTTGAGCTTAATCAACTTAAACGATTTTGTAATAATTATTGTATTTAACACACAATTACCTCTTTTAAAAGACTATGAGATTAATTATTCAATTAATTCTAGTTTTGAATTAATTTGGAGGAAAATCAAACGTTTAATCTTTTAAAAGGATTTCTTATGAAATTAAACTCTAAAATAGCTTTTTCCAAGTTAACTCATATAAATTCCACATAATTAAATATGAAAAATATAAATTGTTACTCAAAAACTATGATAAATCCAATTTGAAAATATTTTATCCCTTTTTTATAAAACAATTATTTCAAGATTGTTTAAAATTCAAAAAGGCTCAAGATTAATTCGTAATGTGGAGGGTTAAAATTGGGTGTCAACAACCCTACAATCTGAAGAACTTTGAACGAACCGATGAACCAAAGGCTGAGCTTGCCCTTCTTACCGAAATGTATAACTTCCTTCATTGGTGACACTTTCAATAGCACTTGTTCACCAATCTGAAAATCCATGTCCCTTACCTTGCGATCTGCATATTCCTTCTGCTTGCTTTGGGCCGCTAGCAACTTGGTCTGAATGCCTCTTACCTTTTCTTTTTCCTCCCTCACCAAGTCCATGCGCAAAGGCTTTGCATTGCCTTCCTCAAACCACCCTATAGGTGACCTACAAGCCCTTCCATACAGTGCTTCAAATGGTGCCATGTAGATGCTAGAGTGGTAGCTATTGTTGTAGGAGAACTTGCACAATGGTAGAAACTAGTCCCAATGATCCCCGAAGTCAATCACACATGCTCTCAGCATGTCTCCAATACTTGGATCGTCCTCTCCGACTGACCATCAGTATGAGGATGGAAGGTTGTACTGAAAGTGAGTTGAGTGCCCAACTCTTCATGTAACTTACCCCAAAACTTAGAGGTAAACTGTATAACCCTGTCTGAAATGATGGACAGTGGTACCCCGTGCAATTTCACTATCTCCTTCACATAGATCTTGGTCAATTGCTGTGAATTATAGTCCACTCTGACAAGAATAAAATAAGCTGACTTGGTCAGCCTGTCCACAATGACCCAAATGGAGTCATACTTTCCCAAAGTTTTGGGAAGACCCACCACAAAGTCCATGGCTATCCTTTCCCACTTCCACTCTGGAATGGGCATCCTCTAAAGTAGTCCTGCAGGTCTTTGGTGCTCATACTTTACCTGCTGGCAATTCTGACATTTGGACACAAAATCAGCTATGTCCATTTTCATCCTGGGCCATCAGTAAAGCTGCCTCAAATCCCTGTATATCTTGGTTACACCCGGATTAATCGAATACCGCTAGCCATGAGCCTCTGCCAACACTTTCTGAATGATGTCATGAACTCGAGGGACACAGATCCTCCCTTTGAAATTCAACACCCCCCAGCATCCAACGTGGCATCCCCGGATTCTCGGATATTACCTTGCTTTGAAGCCTGCTCAACTGCAAATCCTGAAACTGTTTGGCCTTTATCTCTTCTATAAAGGTGGATTTGACCTCAATACTAGCCAATACTCCACCCCATTTTGAGATACCCTGGTGTATGATCTTGGATTCCAATGCCTTAATTTCCCTTCCCAATGGTCATTTGGACACCCCCAAATAAGCCAAACTGCCCATGCTAACTACCTTCTAGCTCAATGCATTTACCATCGTATTAGCCTTACCCGGATGGTACTGAATGGTCACATCATAGTCCTTTAACAACTCCATCCACCTTCTCTGCCTCAGATTCAAGTCCTTCTGAGTAAAGACATGTTGCAGACTGCGATGATCAGTGAACACCTCACACTTGACACCATAGAGATAGTGTCTCCAAATCTTGAGTGCAAACACCACCGCTGCCAACTCTAAGTCGTGGGTTGAGTAATTCCTCTCATGAACTTTCAACTGCCTGGATGCATAAGCTATCAAATTCCGTACCTACATCAATACAGCACCCAAACCTGAATGTGAAGTGATAAGTCGGTAATCTACCAACTTATTGAGCCTATATCCATGAATTATTGCTATGTTTTAAATAGATTTAGAGGTTCTTATCGCCTTTATTGATGTCTATGCAGGTACTTTTGATAGATGATGATAAACAAGGAAATGGACCCAAAAAGATCTCAAAAGGAGTGAAGTGTGAAGTATTCGGAAAAACTAAAGATTTTAACAACTGGAGGTGCGGTGGCCATGTGACACGCACAAGCTGAGGTGCGAACCGCACATCCTTTGCACAAAGCTGCAGAAGTCCTGATGAGTCTGTTAAGGGGTGCAGTCATTGTGCAATGCACACATCTCAAGGTGCGAACTGCACCCCCTTCCCACGGAGATCCCAAAGATAGCTGAAGTCACTGGTTCTCTTGAAGACAGTGTGCAACGCGCACATCACAATATGTGAATCCCACGTTGCACCGTACACCTCCTGAAGGGTAATTTTGTCCTAATTTTTAGTGATGTTTTGGGAAACTATAAAAGGCCTATTCAGGCACAATTGTAAAAAAAAAACTTTCTTCATTCTGAATATTTTGAAGAGATTTTTACTTGGAGACTAAGTTTTTCACCTCTATTGAGAAGAGGGTTTCAATCTAATTTTCTTGGTTAACACTTGTATGCTCAAATTGAATCTAGAACTTGAGATTCAGCTCTAATGGAAGAGGATTTTGAATTACCCAGCTTGTATCTCTTTCTCTCTTGCTATGAGTGGCTAAATTTTCTTGTCTAGGGGTGCATTGATGATGGGTGTTTAACAAATGGGTGTGGGTGTTATTTATTCTTGCTTATAATTGCTTATTTCACATGGATCTAGTAATTTCACCAAGTTTTAATCCTAAAATAGGTGGTTGCAAGCAAAAATTTTCATTACTTGACTATGTGATTTCTTGAGAAAGGATTTCATGGTTTCGGATGTGAAATTACTAGTAGGAACTTGGGATTCCACTCAGATTTGAGGCTAGAGATAGCTCTTATCGACGGAATCACCCATTTAAGGGTCTAAGCTAGAGATAGTGTGACCTCCCCAAGCTTAGATTAGTTATTTAGTGATCAAACCGATGATGCCCTAACCGAGATAGTCGCATATAATATTGTTGATTGAGAGATAAGCAATTCTTACCCATGACCAATACTACTTACGTCATTAAGCAAGAATAAGTATGAATTGATAATCACCCTATCCCATAACTAAAGCCCCATCAGATATGCATCCCTAGTCATCTAGTCAACTTAATACACCCGCTTTTATTTTATTGCTTTTTAATTAAATTGTGATTGTAGTGACAATATCCCAATTCCCCCATACTTTTACTTTTTATTTTGAGCATTTACTCTTGCTTTGAACTCAATTCGATACAATCTCTATTTAGCTACTCCAACTACCTTGGGTATGACCCCGACACTCGTTGGGATTATAAATTTTGTTTTGCTTCACAATCGTTGTGACCTCCTACTTTAGAGAGCACGATTTGAGCGTTCATAAAAAATGGCACCGTTGTTGGGGACTTGAGTTGAAAGCTATTTTTGATTGTTGTTTTGAAATCAATTTGAGAGTACTTGTTTCTTATAATTTTGTTTGTTGTTTGTGTTTTGATTGATCAGGCTAGCCTATGAACAAGGCCGATGACAACGAGAGCGTTGACGGCTTCATAGAGGCCGACGAGGTTGAGCCTATGATGCAAAGGGGTGTAGGTGCAATTTGCCTACCCCCCACGGTAGGAAATGTTATCTTTTATGTGACTAGCACCATGCTCCACTTAATCCAAATGAAGATCCTATTTGGTGGAGCAACCCATGAAGATGCCAACCGGTATATTCAGAATTTTGTGGAGATTTGCCAACTGTTCATCTTTCAACATATCTCCCAAGAGTCCATCCAATTACGCATATTCCCCTTTTCCTTGATGGGAGAAGCCACGGCATGGTTGGAGGAATTGCCGGATGATTCCATCACCTCTTGGGCTGAGTTGGTTGAAGCATTTACATTGAGGTTCTTTCCTCCATCTAGAAATGATGCAGTTAAGAGATGAGATCACCAACTTTAGCCAACTCCCAGATGAGCCTCTTCATGAGGTTTGGCTAAGATTCAAAAAGAAGCTTTTCTTGTGTCTAAATCATGAGTTGTCAAAAAATGTGCTACTACAAAGCTTCTATCGATCATTAAACTCTATGAATAAATCGGTGACTGAAAATCTTGGAGGTGGTACCTTTATAGACTTAGAGTTTCCCATAGCCTCAACTTTGTTAGAGCAAATGACAAAGACCAATCAAGCTTGGCATACAAGAGAAGCGGATGTGCTAACTTCGGGAGGACCCTCATCCATCTTGATTAATGAAATAAGGAAAAAAGAGGAGGAGTGAGATGAGACAATGGCCAAAATGATGACACAAATTGATTTGATGGCCAAGCATGTGATGGGAGTTGGTGGTGCTAAGACAGTGAATGCAGTTAGTACACCAGAAATCAAAGCGAGTGATGATGAGCTCATGACTGTAATTGATGGAAAGCTATGTTTTTTGTCGGTGGGTTCTCGCCCCAGGTATTATTACCCGAGGGAGGAGAACTAAGGTTGGATTCGAGACAAAGAGAGGGACGAAAATTGGCGTGATAGAGACAAAGATGGTGATCGCTTTAATCACCAGAGTTTGAATCCCTATATCCCTCAAAACAAGGTGGACTCTCTCTACAAACTGGGTAGAAGCAACCCCGGTCATTCCAAGTTGGAGGACATGTTGTCCTTGGTTCTTAAGAAGGTGGACACCATAAATACGGGAGTGAGCGAGCTAAAGAGTGAGGTCTCAATACTTCACCAAACTGTGAGCTCCCACTCAGCCTCAATCAAGCATCTTGAGGCCTAAATGAACCACCTCTCAAGCCAAATGAACCCGAGGATGAAAGGAACGTTGCCTAGTGACACCATCACAAAACCAAAGAATGATTAAGGATTGAGGTAGTATCGTCGTGCCGCGACGTTAAATCAAGCGCTTCTTGGGAGGCAACCCAAGTTTCTTTATTTGTTTTTGGTTATCTTTTAGTGTTTTTGGTATTTTTGTAGGGAATGCATGGATGGAAAAATGAACAAGGGAAAGAAGGGAAAAATAGGTCGTGGGGTGGACTGTGCACACCACACAAGCATTTGTGCATGTCGGAAAACCTATCGCATGCAAAATCAGAAGGCCTGAAGGAAATTTGAAAATTCGGAGGCGACGTGTTCTAGGCCGTGTGGACAGCACGTGCCCAAGTGCACGTCGCACCTCCATCGCATGGTGAAATAGATGCCTAGGCAAACCCAGGGGAGAAAAAGGGGTATGTGTGATACGCCATGTAGTCCACATATTATCTAGTGCAAACCGCATGTCGCGGTGAACAAGCGGTAAGTTTGAAATTAAATTAACCTAACCCGTTGACCGACCCGACCCGAAGATGACCCAGTTGACCTTTCTTCTTCTTTTTCTTTTAAAACAACCTCTTCTCTTCTTCTTCCACCATCTTTTTCCTCAAACCCTCAAAAATTTTCTCCCAAAACTCTCTCTAAATCCCTCAAACCTCTCCAAAAATCGTCTCCTCTTCTCACCCACAATCTCCACCACTCCATCACCACTGCCGTAGTTATATCTCCAGGAAGGTTTCATGGGTCACCATTGTTAAAGAGCAAAAAGCTTCATTTTCACTCCTCTCTTCATAATCTTCACTTGTGGTAAGTTCCCCGACGTTAAATACTTGTTTTTATGAAGGTTGGGAACTCATATTGTGAAGCATGCTTACTAGAATTACCATGTTGGTTTTGGTTGAGATCCAAAAAATTTGGTACCAAATTTTTAGTTGAATTGATGATTTTGCTTACTTCCAACTTGGTAGAACTTAAATTATGTTAATGCATGGTGAATGGTAGTGATTTTTATCCTTGAACTATGTGTTGGGGTGAAGTCTGAGTAACCCCTTTATGACGGACGAATGATTTGGCCCGATAATAGACTTGGTGATGTCGTTCTTAAGGGAAAATTGTCGTTCTCCATGAGGTCTTTGTTGAAAATTTGGTATGAAGGCTGAATTTCGTTGATTGTATACCCATGGTTTCTGTGGAGCATTCTATTTGGGGTGTATGATCTTGTGCGGGGAGGGGGTTAATTGTTGTTGAATTTGTGGGTGTCCATTGTGCAAGTGAAGACTTAATGTTCCCGATGATAGACATGGTAACGTCCATCTTAAGGGAAGTCGTTGAGTTCCTTTCTTGATTGCTATTGTGTCAATGAAAATCCGAGGAAGTCTGAGTACCCAAAAGTTATGGTCATGAGATCCCTTGTCCCCTTATTTCACGTTGATTGGGTTGTTACGTGGTGCCTAGTGCCTAAGCACATCTTGCTCTATGAATCACATGCGGAATTCACAAGAACAGAAGGAACCAAAAAATCCAATTGTGCCTTTGTGCATTTCGCATGAGATGCATAGATCTTGATGTGCAAGGCGCATGAGGCATCGCACCATGTTTAAAAGAAAAAGTAGGTCACTGATCTGAGGGGCGACGCCTGGTTCGGCACACACTTCTGATGGTGTCAATTGCACTAGCTTCGTACCTCGATGGAAAATCCATGTAGGATTCTGTCTACTTGTGCGATAGCACATGCGATGCGCACTCTCTCTGGTGCATTTTGCATGTGGTCCTCACAAGTCGACATTCACCTACTTTGTTTTTCCAATCCTTTGCATTCCATCCTTTGTAGTTTGCTAACTTCTTCTTAGGTTTTGTTTTTATTTTTAGCTCACAATCTCTGTATGAAGAATATGTCTTCAAACAGGCAAAACATAGGAATCTAACCTAGGCAAAGGTCTGCTGCTGAAGAAGCAGGGCTCTGCTTTGGGGTAGAGGGCGTGAAAGCCTTCTACAAGTGGGACAAATATAGAGGATTCAATGCGGAGAAAAGTTTTAATTTGGGAAAGGTCAGAGATGAGCTACCTAACATGCACCAGCAATTTGCTAAACTAGATTGGCACCCCTTTCGGGATGTACCCAACGGGTACTATAAGGAAATTATGTGGGAATTCTTTGCGGCTTATCAGGTTACACAAGACTCCAAAGGATACAGAGAGGCTGTGGAGAAATTTCCCAACCTGGATTCAGTCATAGTCAGGGGGAAGAGAGTTAGCATCACCCCCGCTGCCATCAATGCTATCTATTAGGGACACCCAATTGACCCTGCACAAACCCTCATGGCCAATTTAATGGCTGACTCAAAGCCATATCAGGAGACAGCCCCCGTCATTGCTCAAGATGTCCCCCTTTGTTCCACTATGGGGGGACAGATTCTAAGGAGGTCCCTGATCTTTGAGGCTCATCTTTGGTATGTTCTTATTTGGAACCGCTTCTTGCCTTATCAAAGTGATCAGAAGATAACCCAAGAGGGGGCTATTCTAATTGTTGCTATTATGAAAAGGGAGGATGTGAACTTTGGGGAAATAACAGCTATGGTGATAAGGAGAAAATCTCATCGAGGAAATGACTCCTTCCCCTTCCCGGTGCTGATTACTAGGCTTTTTGCCAAGGCCGATGTCCCGATCCTCAGTTGCGACAAATTCACTCATGCTATTGGGACCATCGACCTTGATAGGAAAACAGACAGGGATGCCCCTAAGTTTAAGAAGCAAAGGGTTGAGTAGTCAAGTGGGGTTAACAGTGATGAGCTTGGTGCTAGGGCAGACATTTCATCCCCCTCCAGGGCTACTTCTGAGGCATGTACACATGCCCCAGCCCCCTCGATGACCAAAAGTAGCCTTCAAGACATGGTGAACAAAACTCATAGCCATGAGAAGCAGCTTAGCAGCTAAGCTACCAGGTATGATAAACAAGGTTGTCACTAGTGCAGTTAAGGGGGTGGTGGATAGCTTTGACACACTGTGTAAGAGGGTTGATGTCATGGAGGGAGTAATCACAACACTTCGGAGATATGATGACAAAGACAAAGGCAAAGCTCTGGTGGTAGAAGCAGATCTGACTACCTTACCTCTACCTCATTCCATTCCCGGACCTTTGGATAGCTTGTTTGCAGCCTATGCGGATAAGGAGTTGCCTGGCAATGAGGATCAAGAGTTAGGGGATGATCAAGATCCAGATTTTCAGAGGATTCTCCATGCCTCCACACTTTCTGCGTACTCCCAAAAGGGTGGTGCTGGCCCGAGTGAGCGAGCCTCAGATGAGGAGACAACTGCAGATGATGATGATGATGATGAGGCCTAGTCCTCTAGGGATTTCCACCTCTTATTCCCATTGCACGATGAGCATTGAGGGCAATGCTCCTTTTATGGGGAGGGGTGGCTTTACTTGCTTTTGTTGGTGCCCGTGAGTGGGCTTGAGACATTTTATGCTTTTGTTGGTGCCCGTGAGTGGGCTTAAGACATTTTATGGCCCTTGACGGGCATATTTGGATGATTGTGATGTTTATTGCCCTTGTCGGGCCTTTAGATTTTGTTTTGTTTTTATGTTTTGTTTTGAGCGTATTTTTGCCCGTGCCGGGCTTGATATTTGTTTATTTAGATTGTGTTGCCGGGTTGGTCTTACATGCTCCATTGTCTTACTACCCATGCTTTACAAATGCGCTAAAGGCCTACGTCGAGGCTTGTTTTAAAATGAATCATGAGCACGCAATTCGAATATCGCCTTGTTAATAGTAGTTTAGAAATAAACTCTGAGGGTTTTCTTAATACCATAGTTCTTTCCCAAGGAGCAAAAGTTTTGATTATTTTATTTTTTCTTTTCTTTTCTTTTTGTGTCGAACTGGGTTGGTGTTTCCCTATGATAGATTGAGAGGTGACTTTCTTAAGAAAAAATGCCAAGTTTTAATTTAGAATTGAGTTCGTAGTTTCTTGTCTCAAAATGGGCCCACCAAAAAATTTCTCGTGGCAAATTGTTTTGAAAATAAAAGGAAGAAGGGAAATGAATTTTTGAGGAAAATCATTCTCTTGTCATGACTTGCACACTCTTGCTTTGGGATGATTGACTCACAAACGAGTGTGTAATAAACTCGGAATAGCTTGTCAAAAATCATTTGCCCCAATTGATTGTGAGACTAATGAAAGAGTTCTTGTAAGATGATGCCTTGTGTGGTGAGGCTTTACCTTGATTCTTGTGCATAAGTGTCGTCTAAAACTTGCCCTGAATGTAATTCAAGGTGAAATTCTAGGTGTGACTGAGCTTGGAAGATGACCTTAGGCCCTTTTTGATAGCCACTTCACCCAAATGACTTCCCATGACATCATATCCTAGTGAACCCCTTTTGAGCTTATGACCGTTCTTTGGCACCTTGTAACACCTTTACCTTTTTGGAACCGCTATTTTGGCACCCATTCTCCCTAATTGCTTAAAAATTAAATGTAGGCTAAAAGCCTAAGTTTGGGGGGGAGGGAAACGAAAGATAACATAGGCAAATGCCTAAGTTTGGGGGTGCATGTGATCAAATGAGGAGAAGAAAAGAAGTGCACTTCAAGTGCAGGGTAGCACCTTAATTTCGAATTGAAAATTGCTCCAAAAGATCAATCCAATGAGCAAATTGAGAAACTGGAATTTTATGACTCTAGTTCTGCAGTCAACTGAGGCATAACAGGCATATAGCCAATTCATGCCAAGAATGACATCGAAGTCGGTCATATCTAACTCCACTAAATTTGCTGAGGTGACTTTATGAAGGACTGAAACTGCGCAATCTCTATATACCCTCTAGCTAGGACTGACTCCCTAACTGGAGTGGAGACTGGGATGGTTCTAAGAGTTTTTCGGGGCTGACTCTGAATTTACATACAACATACGGGGTTACAAAAAATAGGGAAGCCCCTAGATTCAAGAAGGCATAAACATCAAGAGAAAAGACTGATTACATACCGGTGACTACATCTGGTGAACTCTCCTGATCCTGACGTGAAGACATGGCATATAGAGGGTTCTAACGCTGACCGCCACCTGTGCCAAAAGTAGTACCCTGCTGAGTTGTACGGCCTGGTGGAGCTGCTGAAGTGGTAGATTGAGCTCTGTTACCTTCCTGTCCTTACCTGGCAGAAAGGCACTCCTTCAACCTATGGCCAAGCTGACCACACCCAAAACACCCTTCTCTGCCAGCCAAACACTCACCTGGATGATTTTTACCACACTTGGGGCAGGCTAGATAAGTACGGTTACCTGAGACACTACCTTGAGATTTTGATCCTAGTGTTCATTTTTTCTAATCCTGTCGGGACCTGGGAGACGGAGCACTAGCAGATGAAGGTGCTGGGGCTGTCGACCTCTGCTGAAATTGTGAGCGATTCCCACCGCTCAACCTCTGCTGAGAATATTCATAGTTGTATGTCCTAGCCTTTTTATTATCTCTAGCCATCTCTTTAAGTTTATCCTCTTCAACCTATTGCGCATGGGTCATCAGCCTAGAGATATCCATATCCCCTAATAGCATAGCATTTCTACACTTTGTCTTTACCAAGTCAGACACCCCATACAAGAACTTGCCCATTTGTGCCCTTGGATCAACCACCATATGTGGGGCATACCTGGAAAGCTGAGTGAACTTCAACCCATATTCTTGGACCGACATCGATCCCTGTCTCAGATTCATAAACTCTAGGGCCTTAGCCTCCCTCAACTCCCTCGGAAAGAACCTGTCCAAAAAAGCTCCAGTAAAACAATCCTATGTCATAGGAGCTGCATTCACACCCATGTTGTCTTTCTACTGCGTGAACCAAATATGAACCACATCCTTGAGTTGGTAGGATGCTAACTCAACACTATCCACACCAGTCACCTGCATCACCTCAAGAATCTTCTTGATCTCATCAATGAAATTCTATGGGTCCTCACCAACCTTCGACCCTAGAAACTCTGGCAGATTCATGCGAACAAAATCTCAAACTCGGGCTGCAGCTGAACCACCATTTGGATTTGCAGGAACTGGGGCCTGTTGATTAGCATGATTGCCTATGGTCTGAGCCAACAATTGGATCGCATTACGAAATTTTGCATTCGTAACCTCATGGTTTGGGGATGGAGGATTAGCGTTAGCATTGCGGGTGTTAGCTCTGTGAGGAGGCATGATCTGAAATGCATAATGAACATATTAGAGAGGATAAACTGACTTAAACCTCATTGCACGATAAAGATAGTGAAAGAAGTGGAGTTTTTCTTAAAACACCTCATAGCCTCTCCCTCATAAGTATGGCACGCTTCACACTCATGAAAGAGACTCTACTTAGTGCGGCTTTCAGACACCCTAGGACTCTTGAAACCTGTATCTGATACCAAGTTTGTCATGCCCCGAGGCTAGCCCCTAGACGTAACACGGTACCTAGGGTAACAAGTGACCCCAAGCTAACCCTGAAACTGGCATATCACAAGCATATTAAATGTAATTCAAAAGAAATGGAAGCATATTGAATAAGTCATAACTGAAAGGAATAAAATTCTAAAGATATCTGGAATGACAGTCTGTCTCAAAAGTAAGTGAACTACAAAAGCGGAAGTCTGACTCTATGTCTGAAAGCCTCTAATACTGATGAGCTGCTGGGACAAGCCCCTAGCTAACTCTTAATACTGGAAACAGAAACAACTAACTAACTCAAAAAGCATGAAAATATGTCCTCGGATAATGAGGACTCACCACTAGCTATCGCGGCGCTGGCACCTGTACGGACTACTCGCGAGGTTGAATCTGAGAACCTGAACCTGCATCATGATAGGATGCAACACATAGAGTATGCCTCAGTACTTTGAATGTACTAAGCATGATGGATATGCAAAGCTGACTGAATATATAAATATGCTAAATTTCTGGAAAAAAAACTGTAAACTGAACCAACTGTAGTACATAGGCCCAAATGTATAATCATGCATAAAAGAGTTAAAATACAGGAGTAATCTAAAACTGCTAGAAGCTTGAAATAAACATAACTGAGGGCCTAATGCACTTTACTAAAACAAATACTGTGGGAGAGTCTATTAACCGACATAAACCACGTGAGCTAAACGTGGAGTCCGATGTATACGCCCCATTGAGAGGACCCAATATACCTTGCCAGGGTATAAAGGCATGGCTGATGTGATCACTATTTCTGAGGTCAAACTGAGGGGCTAAATAACCTACGATGGCACATAGTTCTGGGACTTTAAGGGTACGCTGAAATCTGGTCCAACTCGGTGCTAAACACTACTCCCAAATTGAATACTAAGAGCTCGTTTAAAACTAAAGTCCTGAGTTTTTGAGTCAGGACTAGATATTTTTCTAAAATGCTGTAGTAGACTAAAAACTGGCTAAATTCTACTTTTAAAACTCATACTGATAATCGAGATTGAATTTTGAAGGAAAATAGTACTTTAGAAAAATCCTACAATTTAGGGCTAATTTCTTGATTTCTTAAGTCATGGTGCAAGCTCATGCAAATCATTAAAACCTATTGCAATTCATATAAAACAAGGTATAAATCATGTGAGAATCATAAGAACTAACTTCTAGAAGGATTTGCATAATTGGGTAGGAACTCTAGTTAGTAAACCATGAATATTTGAAGAAAGACTAGGATTTTGGGCATAAGGGTGAACTAAACCCTTACTAAATACCCATATACCTGGTAGAAGATGATTCTTGAATTAGTGAAGGAGTTCTGAAGCTTTGGAGAAGAAAGCCCTAGGTTGAACTTGGAGAAGAACTCCCTTTTTTTCTTTCTTGAAACTGACTTGAGAGGAAAAGAACTCGTTTAAAGGAATTTGCTAAAAAAAATGGAGTGAAAATACCCCAAAAGTCCTATTTATAGGCAACACAAAATTGAATCCGGATTAGTCTAGGAAAGGAAAATGCGTCAGAAAATGGATGCCAAAATAGACCGTTTTCCCAGAAAATGGACCGTTTCCTTAAGCGTTTTAACTCCTTGAAATTTTGGGGTTTCTGGTCCTGAAAACGGTTGGGAAAAAGGACTGTTTTCCCAAAAAACGGACCATTTTCTCTTCCGTTTTAACTCCCTAAATCCGGCGGACTTCTGGTCAGACAAACGTCTTCTCGGTAAACTGATCATAACTTCTTATTCCGGACTCGGATTAATGCGTGGTTGGTGGCGTTGGAAAGAAGACTCGAAGTTCTTTAATTTGGTAGGTCATAGGACACCTAACTCTTTATATTCTAGGATAAATAATCGTTTGAAGTTGACCCTAGTTTAGTCTTGTATGAAAACTTCCTTGGTTGAGGTGCTTTCAACTTAACTTGTTGATAAAATTTTCTTATGAACATGATCCACATCAAATGCACTCACCATACTAAGAAAATGACTATTACACTCAATCCAAATGGTTTGATTCTTAGCTTAGAATCTTTGGGGGTGTTACACCTAAAATGCGTAGGAGGTTTCAGCTTCATAAATTTAGTCAATATCTCATGCTCATTCCCTGTCATAACTGAACCCAGCATTGGTCGGAAGAAGTCGTCTGTGCCCGACGCTGCATCCATTTTAGGAGCTGTAGTAACCGCTGGCTGAGTACCCTGAACCTTATTTGCGATACCCATGGGGGTGACTCCCGCACCAACCATATCACTCAGAAAGGACCACACCTGCTGAAATGCTTCAGGTGTGATAGGGGGAAGGCCTGCACCTCCAGCCTGTGCTGCCTCCGCCTGCTCTACACCCTCCTCAACAGCAAACTCGACCTCTTCTTTGACCTGATCCTGGGGTGGGGGAGGGGTCAGCTCACGTGCTCCTGCAGTTGCCTGAGCTCCACCCCAGGTGAGTGTTGCTCTACCTCGGCCCCTGCCCCTGCCCCTACCTCTGACAGTTGGGCCCGCAGCTGGGACTGCTGGTCTTGCTTCATTGTTCCTAGTGTTAACCATCTGCGAACAGAAGAGTGAACAAAGTTAGATACCAATTTGTATCACCAGATACTAATTGGAATCAAGTTATAGCATGAGGAATAAAGAAGAGATAGTTTTCTTAAAGTCCTATAGCCTCTCGAAGAAAAGTATGGACGTCTCTGCACCATTCCGCAAGACTCTACTAGACCTGTTTTGGTGCAATGAGATCAATGAACCTAGGGCTTTGATACTATCTTTGTCACGATCCAGACTGCCGTGAGTGGCACCCACCCAACCCCTGGGTGAGCGAACCATCAATGACCCTGAACTTAACCATTCTAACAGCTCAAAACTAGTGCATAAGAAAATAAACTAGCAATTTAATAACAATCTCAATACTATAAAAAAAATTACCTGCGGAAAATCCCTCCTTAGGACCTGAAAGTAATCGTACCAAAACATTCTACCAAAACTGTGTAGAAAATACGAGGATGCAACCCCAAAATAAACAAGAGTCTAAGCTCGAAACAAGTGGGCTATAACTGAAATGAAGAGACCAAGGTAGCTCGATCAAAGCATCTCACCCTTGATGTCTGGAAACATTGGGACTATAGGTGAGATCGCGTGTCAGCCGTTGGAAGATTGCATGTACTTACAAAGAGAAAAGCAAGTGCAGACACTACTAGAAATTGGGTCTACGACAACGAATTTGTCAGTAACGGTGTCCAGACTATTGCTATAGAGGGTCTATTGCAATGGTTATAACCGTTGTCTTAAAATGTGGGAGCTACTGACATGGTTTATTCAAAAAACTGTTGCAAGTATAGTAAAACCGTTGCAATAGGCTTACCTGTAACAACAGTTATGTGAACCGTTGCTATAAAGTCATCTATGGCAATATTTTTATGAAAAAGATTATATATTGGAACAGTTATTAATGCCTCCACAATCTTTCTCACTTATTTTTGTAAACCCGCCAAAGAAACCCTATTCTTTTCTTAACAAATTTCACTCCCTCCTTTTATTTTTCCATTTGCCTCCTTTTCCATTATTTTCCTCTTTTCTCTCACTTAACCCAAAATCAACTTCTTCATTCCAGATTTTGCTGGACTTCTTCTCCCAAAATTGAACTTGTTCTTGAACATCCCTAGCTTCAAATAGTAGCGAAAAGTGGTAAAATCATTTCTTCTGCGTTTTGCAAGAATTCTCCAAGAACTCAAGAAGAGAGAACCCCCCAAATCCTAAAACCCTCAACAGTCCTCCTTCCCTTCTCTCACTGCTAATGGAAATTTGAAAAAAAAAAAGAGATCCCCTCAATCTTCAGTTATGGTAAGCTATGTGGTGTCTCTATCTTCTAGTAGTGTTCTCTCTCGATAGTTTTCACCCATTTTTGCAGTCTCTGAAGTGGGAAAAACATATAGGAACTTTTCACTTACACAAAGACAAGCATCTTAAAGTTTTTGTTTGCCATTTTATAGGATTTATTTAGGCAGGCTATTCTTCGTCCAGGGCCACCTGAAGAGTTTGCTCTTCTAACTGTTCAAGAAGCTATAAAACCTCAGGTTCATTTCAGTACCTGTTACCCTTTTATCTCTTGAATGTGTATGCCCTAATTTCTTGTGAATTCACAAGTATTGTTGATTGCAGGTAGAAAGTTCCATTTATACACCGAGAAGCACAAGGTGGAATACGAGGTATTTTAGTTTTTCCTTTTTCCTACTTTGATTAAGTAAATTTGCTAATTTCAGATTATGGATTTTGATTATATAGTCAATTTGGCCTCTGTAGGTTCATCGGTTGGTGGTGAACATAGAATCCAAATTCACCAACTTTTTTTCAAGGTAATGAAGTCCAAAATCTTTAATTTCAGATATTTTTTAAGCCTCAGTTGATGAAAGCTACCATTTTTCTTTTTAAGCACTTTCATATCTATGCAATTGAATTTAATTTGATCAGCTTGAAATACAAAAGGCAAAATTGTGATTATGGGTGTGTTCGGTATTATAGTTGTTTGGCCAATCAACCTTCTTTCACTTTGCAGTAAATGACATTAGCAAGAATAGATTGAATTAGGAGAAAGCAAGTGAGAGTACTGGACTGCTTTCTTCCACCTCTAATATATGATGGACTTAAT
This sequence comes from Jaltomata sinuosa, assembly GCA_003996215.1. Lineage (NCBI taxonomy): Eukaryota > Viridiplantae > Streptophyta > Magnoliopsida > Solanales > Solanaceae > Jaltomata > Jaltomata sinuosa. The sequence continues at coordinate 76,900 of QJPP01001744.1, read as the reverse complement.
CTTTATTTTTCTTTTGGTATGTATGATCTAAGTTGCTCGGACTCTTCACTTTTGATGTCACACCCATGTCGATTCTCCAAAAATATACTAGTTTTAGAAAATTCAATACGCATCCGTTGATATTTTTGAAGAGTACGAGCAACATAGTGTATGATGGACTAAATATACCACTTGAAGATTCACCCTTATGTTTTTTGTTCTTAAATTTCTGACTTTTATTCTCTATGTGGGTTTTGGTTTTTTTGTTTTGTCTGTTATTCTTATATGCGTGTTACTGCAAATTTTGTTGTTTTGTTTATAAATATGAAGATGTGCACTGTGTTGCTCTGGTTTGTCCTGTTCTTTCATTACTAGATGTATTTTAAACCTCTGAATCTGAACCTCTCTGGTATAGTAGCTCTGTTATGAATGGAGTGATCAACTCTTGAAAAGGAAAGGTATTTTAAAATTATCACAGGGATAAGTGTACTATCTTTACTATGGTGAAGTGGTATTTGTATAGATTCTAGTGTTGAAGGAATGTGACAGTTCATGATGATACTGACTTATTTTATCTTGGTTTTTATTGTCATCCTAGTTCTTGATGATACTGATTTATACATTGTTGAGAGGAAAATTTACCATTTAAATTTGATGGGTTCAATATGTAGGTTCTTAACTGCTGGTAAACTCACTTGAAGATGTGAAACATTTCTCTCTGTTTATTCTCTTAGAATGACTTGTTAGAATAGAATCAGTAGTTTTTTAGGTCAATAGATTGAAAGATCCTATAAACTATTACTATTTGGCTTACTATACTGGTTAAACTTGAAATGGAATTATGATTTCAATTGGCATTTCAGTCCTCTATTGCACGTGGCTATAATTTTAGTTGACATATTTTGGAGCAATATCATGTGAAGAAACTTCTATGGCCAGTTTACTAACTGAGCAATTACTTTCTTGGAAACTAGTCTCTGAATCTCAACTACTCTGTCTCAGTAACGGACGTGTTGTGCAGTAGTAGTCATTTTTTTAAAGAAATAACTAACACAAAAGATACAATCTCTCATTTTTTGTTTTGAGATATATCTTCTCATATGTGTTTCTTTAATCAAGATAGTTGATTAAAGTGGTACAAAAAAGGGTATTTGAAATGCATAAAGTGATCCTATTTAGTGATAATAGTAGTGACAACAGTTATTAACAAGGGTTAGTTATTAACAAGGGTTCATGTGGATCTTTTGCTTCACAGTTTGCAAAAATTATAAGAAAGGCAGAGAAAGATACAAATCTTTACATGTGGACATGAAAACTAAAGCACCGAAGTAAAATTCTGATGTCATTCCAGATGACATTGTGAGAGTTCTAGGTCCCGGGTCTAGAGATATTGTTGGTGTTGGTTGTGTTAAAGAGAGTAATATAGCTTTTAGCCTTTCAGAACTTGTGCCCTTTTACTTGTGAAATTGGTGTATTTGTGAGTCTGAAAATTTAAGACAGAGATCGTTGTGTGCTTTCATTAAGTAATATTGTTGGTGTTGGCTATGTTAAGAGAGTAATGTAGCTTTCAAAACTTGTGCCCTTCTACTTCTTGTGAAATTGTTGTTATTTGTGAATCTGAAAAATTAAGGAAGAGATCGTTGTGTGATTTCGTTAAGTAATATTGTTGGTGTTGCCTGTGTTAAAGAGAGTAATATAGCTTTCAGAACTTGTGCCCTTCTACTTGTAAAATTGTTGTATTTGTGAGTCTGGAAATTTAAGGGATAGATCGTTGTGTGCTTTTGAATGATTTGAGGAAATTAGTTGATACACATTGGAAAGACTGCTGCAATATTATTTGATGAGCTTGCTGCTATCTTTGTGAACTTATGCCTTTAGAAATACGAGTAGATTCATGACTCGATAAACAATGCAGTTGCATTCTCTAAAGGCCGCACTGATTTACTGCACTTTTTGGTGTATTTAACATTATTGCATCATTGTTTGCTCTCCAATTGATCCTTTGATCTAGCATCATTGCCAAATCTCAAGCATTTCTAGTAGACGCTTGTTTGCTCTCCAATTAATTGTAAATTAAACTTGTTTTATCTTGTTGCTTGTTGCAATAGCTTTTTTTCTAGAAGGTATATTTTCTCTAGTTTTAAAGATTTTCTTTACAATCCAGCAAGCATGTAAGGAAACTTTTTCAGTGATTGTCTTGGTATAGAATTGATATTCCTTCCTAAAATATTTCTATATTTATACCAGAAAAGAGCCAAATTCTTTACTCAAGGGAGCTGCAATTGCTTCAGTTTTTCAATAATTGTAAACAAGTTTATTAACAATCCATTACAAGCAATGTTGGTGTGAAAATATCTCATTTCTTCTATTTTACTTGTAGAATATCTCATTTCTTCTTATGATTCTGTTATGATCTGATTCTATTGATTGTGATAAATAGATCATATATGTTTTTAAGTCATAAGTTGTAATCTTTTATGCTCTAATTCTAGTGTTGGTGGTAAACAACCATAAGTTTCAATTATCTTTGCTTTGCCTTTCACACCCCTTCAAATATTTGAAGAGCATGAGGTTTTCACTACAAGGAAGGGTAATGACATTATTTATCCTCTTGACTGTTGATTCAATTGACCATATTTGCCTTCTTTTAGTTTCCTGTTTGCCTTGTAACCGTAAATAAATAAAAGCATAAAACAGAAATTCTAAAACTATACAGACTCGTTTGGTACGAGGGATAAGGGATAACAAATTCCGAGATTATTTCATGGAATCAATTTCATTTTGGGAGTTGTGAATTTCCTATTTGCGCTAAACTTGAACATGCAGTAAAATAGAGGTATGAACTAAATTACTATTTGCGCTAAACTTGGACCATTCAGTCACGTATAGGTATGAACTAAACTACTGAATCTCAAGTAATGATTCTATATTAAGGGAGCATGATGTTGTCATATATTGAGTAACCAGATGGTTAACACCCTCTTAATCTTACAGTTGGTTAACTCGACGTTGATATAGATTTCAGTAGTTGAAACAAATGCTATGAGATTATAACCTAAAAAATATATTTCCTTGCCACTTGATGACCTCCTTCTGAATGGTAAAGAATGATTACATCCTAAATTAAATGGTTTAGGCACAGAATTATATAAAGAGTACTTTCCCCCCTCCATTTTATATGATGTCGTTAATGGCAACATCATGAAACCAAAATAGTGGTTAATTTACTATTCGGATGCAGGCGTATGCACTTGAGCTTGGTATGATGGTGTCTTCTGCTAGCAAGTTCGTTGAACGAGGATTCAAGCTTCTGGAATTTTCTTGTGACGACGGTAAGTCTCACAAAGACTGGATCAAGGTTTTGGATATTAAAGATTTCTAAAAATGTTGAATGCCAATATTTGACTCTGCATATTATAGCTAACTTCATGTCAGCTTATCTGATTTCATTTGGAAGTCAATTAATACATGTAGTTCACTTTTCACCTCATTTCTCGATCAAAACATTCTTGTGAAACTTTTTCGTGAAAAAAATGAATTCTTTTCGTTTAATTCCAAGTTGGTTAAAGTGCATGCAGATGTTAATCATTTGTTTTTGAGTTATTGAATAATGTCTCTCTACAGTTGTCCATTTGGATAATTTTTCTTCTTCTATGACTTATACATGTAGGTTATTTTGGTAGTGAGTTATTCCGGACTAGACATTTAACATAAGATCGAGATTCCATAAAGAAAGGAGAAAACTTTGGAGTTTCAACTACATTGCGTGAAGGCTATAATGCAGCACCATAAGGTTCATACTTCATTTTTACTTGGTCTTTTAACATACTTGACCAACATACTTAGTAATGCTTTCGTCACCACACACTCTGGATGCCAAGAAGTAAACTCATCGTTGACCACATCTGTTTAGTTAGATACATGAAGCGTCTGACTAAGTTATCTGGTGTAGCTGATAAGAAAGTGTCTTAGTCTCTTAGAAAACTTTGCTTTCGCTTTTGAATATCCCAAACAAATTTCTTCCTCAAATGGATTAATTAGCCTCAAGAGTGTTACCACTTCTCCAGTTCTGCTAAACCATTGAACAAGTATGAAATTATTCTCACCTATAGTAGAAGCTAGAACTAGGAATTTTGGAATTTTTAAATTTTCACTGGCAGTTTAGAATGCATATTTACTATTCTTTGAAATTTTGAATTTTATCATGTATGATTTTGAGGTTACAAATGTTCTCATTCTTCCAAATAACCAATCCCTACAGAAAATTTAGATATTAAGCATCAAGGTCTTCTTTTTTATTTATTCTTACTTGTTAACAGGCAACGTTATGATTTTTCATTGGTATTTAACTATTTATCATCCTATACGTACCTTGGTATGTTGTCTTCTAATTCTAATGTTTGTTTTTTCTGTTTTTAATTATCGACTTTTGTAGGTGGAGAAAACAATCAGAGGGGTGATGAAAGCGTTTATGAGGACGGCATCTGAGATTGGGTTGGAAGTTGTCAAAACTGTTGTATGACCAGCTCTTTTGTTGACATTATGAATATTTATTTTGTTATCCAGTTGAAACATGTGCCAACTGTTGTATATTTTGCCCGTGGATCATATTGCGATTGATTTTTTGCGCCGATGGTGGATGACATTATGATTTATAGATTTTGTATATTTTGCGCCTATGGTGGATGATATTATGGCTGGTATATTTTGTATATTTTGCGCCTGTGGCGAATGATATTTTGATACATATTTTGAATTAGAATCATTTAATTTCGTTTAGTAATTATCATCTTTTGTAGTATTTACAATTTTGTAATGTCAATTATTTATATTTACAGCTCACGCTATTGGAACATATTTGAAAACTGTTCCAATAGGTAAAACAGAACTGTTGTAGTAGCATTTTCTGAAGCACATGCTATCAATTGTTGGAACATATGAGAACTATTACAATAGGTAAAACATAACCGTTGTTATAGCATTTTTTATCACTGTATAAAATCCGTTGCCATAATAATAATAACTGTCGCAATTGATTTAGTAAATCTGTTGCATCATAGACATGAGAACCGTTGTGAAACATTATTTGTAGCAGTTTTAACTGTTCCAATTGATATAGGTAATAGTCGTTATTGATGGATGAATAACCATTGCAATAGATGTACTTTTAGCATCGGTTTTGGGAACTGTTACATGACCTGTTGCCATAGATCTATGGTAACGCGAGCTAATGCGGCAGGTATAACCCCCGTTGCCATAGTATAACTACAATAGTTTGGAGGCCTATAGCAACGATTTTCATACTGTTACTGTAAGCCCAATTTCTAGTAGTGAGAATCAATACACAAACACCGTGTATTGGTAGGATCATCGGCCAGCTCCAATAAACATAATATGAACAGTAAATCATAACATAGTAAGGTACAGGAAACATGTAGTAAGTCAACAAGTATCCAGATATTAAATCCCTCAGCTTATTTACACATGAACTAAATAACAACCATTGACCACACCCAAAAGCAACAACATATACCCTTTTTCACATATCTCGGACCCACCAAGGATCCCCCTAATATCACCTAAGTGTTAGACACGCAATCCCGGTCTACTCTAAGACCAACCTCACATTTGATATAAAATCACCTGGCCTCTTAAGGACCATAAGAAGAATTCAAAATTCAGTAACACAACCCGGTCCACTCATGGAACCATCGAAAGCAAACAACAATGCAATTAAACAACACATACCAGGCGTGGTACCCAAGCCAACCATTAGTAATTCCCATACCAGGCATGGTACCTGAGCCAACCGTTAGTATACCCGTACCAGGCGTGGTACCCGAGTCAACCGTTAGTAATTCCCGTACCAGGCGTGATACCCGAGCCAACCGAATGTCAAAACAAGTCCAAATTAATCACAACGTATGAATAAACATACTTGTAAAACCAACAAGCAAACAAAGAAGTTCATTTCACAAAACTGATTTTCGGACAACTAGACATTCACAATTCATTCCCTAAACATGCAACTCATACACTACTACGAAACAGTACGTGAACACATAATGCATATTAGAATCAAAAAACCATCACCTACCTCGAAATATTCCAAGCTCTACTCAACCGGAGCTTTCCCGTTTCTCAAAATTCTTGTCGGTTCTTGGTCTAAAACAACACACAATAACCAAAAATCAATACTTATGGCCTACTAGTTGCCCGGATTATGCAAAAATCCCAAACCCTAAACCAACCATGATTATTCCACCCTTTTCCCGAGCTTCCCCACCCTTAATTCACCTATTTCTACCATTTTTTATGGATACATTTAGAGAATTAAGGTCGCATGATTATAGTCTAATGAAATTAACAACACCCAAGAACTTCTACACCCTAGAATCCTTTTTTTCCCCGGATTCTACCATCCTAGGTCATTCCAAACCTTTCTCCAAGTCTACCCCTAGCAATTCCATAGCGCATGAAAATAGTACGGAGTTTGAGGAGTAGAATTCTTACCTTTAGGATGAAAAATGGTGGAAAATTGATGAAAATCGCCTTAAATCGCCCTACCCTTCTCCCAAAACATGTTGAAAAAAAACTGACTATTTTGGAGAAGTTTTTGCATTAAATTCCATCACGCTCCGCTATAGTGGTACAGCCGTAGCAGAGTCCACCGCTATGGCAGAGGCTGACCAACATTGACTTTCGCTATAGCAGTAATTTCTCTGCTATAGCAGAGGTTGCTATGGCGGTGTGTCAATCGCCAAAAAAATCGTAAATCCTCTCAAAAGGGTCCATTTTACAACAGACTCATTTTTCTGATGTTCCGAAACAACCTCTTCACGTCAATCACGATACCGGGAGTTCTACTTACCCGAATTCAATTCTGAAAAGTCCCCCGGACTCCATTATGCCTTAGCTACACGAAAAAATATCTCAAATCAAGACACTTTACCCAATACTTACTCGGATTTTCCTAGACCATACCTCACTCCAAAATCAACCGAGACTAACTTAGCCTAAAATTTTCAACTCCAAAACCCAGAAGTTTTCTGACTTGAAACTTGGCACAAAATATTTACCCGTAATGACGAACCTAGTCATTACAGAAGACCTATGTGTCACATGCAAAACGCACAAGGAAATAATTTAGAATTTTAGATTCCTTGTGTTTTGGTGAATTACGCATGTGATTCATAGAGCAAGATTTGTTTTACGCACTTGGCAGCACGCAACAAACCAATCAGTTCACCACAGGGGAAAAACATTCTATGACCACCAAATCATCCGAGTACTCATACTTCCCCGGAGTTCCATTATCATAAAAAAAAGAGGTTAATGACTTCCCTTAAGAAGGACATTACCTCGTCTATCATCGGGAACATAAAGCCTTCAATTGCAACATTTAGGCACCAACAATCAATCAACAATTTCTAACTCTCCACACAAAAAATCATACACCTAACAAAGCATATTTAACAAATATCATGGGCACACAATAGTAGCAAATTTCACCCCCAATCATTAATTTTCAACCAAACCTCATGAAAACCGATGATTTTCCCTTAAGAATGACGTCACCCAACCTATCATATGGCCAAATCATGCATCAATCACAAGTGGGTTACTCATACTTTACCCCACACACAGGTTTTCAAGGCTAAAAACTACTACAATCAACATGGGTTATCACAATATCGAGTTCTACCAAGTTGATCCTAAGAAAAATCCACAATAAAATTCAAAATTAGGGACCCAAAAATTCCGGATCTCACCCAAAATCAACATGGCAATTTTAACAAGCATGCTTCACAATCTGAGTTCTCAATCAACATAAAAACATGTATTTAACGTCGAGAAACTTACCACAAGTGAAGATTAAGCAAAGAGAAGCAAAAATCAAAGCTTTTGAAGGTGCAACAATGGAGACCCAATAACCTTGCCTGGAGAACTAATGAAGGTGGTGCTAGAAAGGAGAGGCGGTGGAGATTGGGTGAGAAGAGGAGAAGAGTTTGGGGAAGTTTGAGGGATTTAGAGAGTATTTTGAGAGAGTATTGGGAGAGTTGAAGAAAAATATAGGGGGGAAAGATGTGAGGGTAGCAGGTTAAAGGAGAAAAGAAGAAGAAAATTTAGCCGGGTCAGTCTCTGGGTTTGGTCGGTCATGGATTAGGTCAATTAAAATTTAAAATTTACCTTAGTACGCCGTGACATGCGATTCACACAAGCCCTTGTGTGGACCGCATGTCACTTCGCACCTTACCTTTTTAAGCCCCAAACTTAACCAGCTTTCTGTTCTGTGGTACGGAGGAGGTGCGATGCACACTTGGGCATGTACAAACCGTACAGCCAGCGCACTTCTCCTCCACTTTGTGATTTTCTTCCTAGGTTTCTGTTTTGGAGTACGTTGGTCCGTGCGACACATAAAATGACTTGTGCGAACTGCACGTCTCCTTTTTGCCATGTTTTTCCACTTGTTCATTCTTCTGCTCCTTGCATTCCTAAAACAAACCAAAAACAACAAAAGATAACTAAAAATAAAGTAAAAACACTTGGGTTGCCTACTTAAAAGCACTTGATTTAACGTTGCATCTCGATGATGGTACCTCACCTTAGTCGTTGTCATATAGCAAGCCAATCTAGTTGGCATGGTCCCACCCCAAGAAGGGAAATTGCTCTTTCAATGTCCTCAAAACATCATCATGTTGCCGACTTGGCAACTCTTCAAACTTGGGCGTCTTGCCCATTTCACACTCCTTAAGGGCATGATCAAGCTTTTCCTCAACATATATCACTGAGATCACCCGCAATTCATCTGGAGACCTTGTGGGTTGGCATACCTTGAATGTCACTACTTAGATTCCAACTCGGAATTTAAGTTCACCGAGTTCAACATCCACAAGTGCTCTCCCTGTGGTTAATAGTGGTAACTCCGAGATGATGGGAACCTCAATCCAAGATCATAAAGTCCTCCGGGAGAATGAACTTGACAACCTTCACGAATACGTCAAATATGATTCCTATCGAATGCTTAATGGACTGATCAGCCATGAGTAGCCTTATAGATGTAGGTTTGGGTGTACTCAATCCGAACTTGTTGAAGATCGCTAGGGGAATTAAGTTGATGCTCGCCTTTAGGTCACACAAGGCTTTATGGAACATAAATAGCCCAATAGTACACGGTATGGTGAATGCACCCGGATTATATCGTTTTGTAGCAACATTGCTTGCCATCACAACACTACAACTGTGTGATATCTCAATGGTGCCCACATCGACAACCTTCTTCTTTTTGAGAAACTCTTTCATAAACATGGAGTACCCTGGCATCTGCATCAAGGCTTCAACCAAAGGAATATTTATCGAAAGCTTGTTGAACATGTCAACAAACTTATTGAATTTGTGCTCTTTCTTCTTCTTGTTTAACCTTTGAGGGTATGGAGGAAGTCCCTTTGGTAGTGCGGCTGGCACACTTTGAGCAATATGAGGGTCTTCCTCAACATCAATGGCAACATGGGGAGGAGATTCAGCCTCCTCCTTCTCATCATCAACATCAACATTCACTGGGGCGTTGGGTGCACTAAGCTTCACCCCAACCTCCGATTCCGCAACATCTTTATCACAAGCAGCCTCCTTTTGTTTATCACACGGCTTCATAACGGCTTCAATAATAGGCTTCTTTGCTACAACAACTGGCTCTATGATGGGCTCTCTCACTACACCACTTGTTCTTCCACTTCTAGTAACAATGGCCATGACATGCGCATCATTTTTAGGATTGGCCGTGGTGTAACGAGGAAGTGTTTCCTTCATCCTCGGGTTTATTTGAGTGGATAGATGATTTATTTGGTCCTCAAGATGTTTGATTGAGGCTGAATGAGAGCTCACGATTTAATGAAGTGTTGAAACTTTGCTTTTGAGCTCACTAACCTCGGTATTTGTAGTTTCTACCTTCTTCAACACCAAGGACAACATGTACTTAATCTTTGAGTGCCCAGGATTGCTTGTGGTGGGTTAATATAAGGAGTCCGACTTATTTGGAGGTATGTAAGGATTGGAGCTTCGGTGCTTGTATCTATCACCCTCTTTGTCACGGTCCCTCCAATTTCTATCTCATTCCTTGTCCCTACTCCAACCTTGATTCTCATCCCTCAGGCAATAATACTCGGGACGAGAACCCACCGACAAGTAGCAAAATTTACACTCCACGATGGTTATAAGCTCATCATCACTAGCGTTGATCTCCGGTGTACTCAAAACATTCACGGTCTTAGCACCACCTGCCCCCATCATATGCTTGGCTATCAAGTCTATTTGCATCATCATTTTTCCATGGTCTCATCCCTATCTTAATCCTTTCTCCACATCTCATTTGTTAAGATGGATATGGTCACTCTCGAGGTAGGAACATTCGCCTCCCTTGTGTGCTAAGCTTGGTTAGTCTTGGTAATTCTCTCTAGGAGGGCCGAGGAAATTGCAAATTGTAGATCCATGAAGGTACCTCCTCCAAAATTGTTGGCCACGAACTTATTCATCGAGTTCAACAATCTAAAAAAGCTTTGTAGCAAGACATTATCTGGAAATCCATGGTTAGGACACAACACGAGCTTTTTCTTGAATCTTAACCATGCCTCATGCAAAGGCTCATTGAGAAGTTGGCGGTAGTTGGTAATTTCATCCCTCAGATGCATCATCTGTGATGGAGAAAAGAATCTAGTAAAGAAAGCATTTACAAACTCAGCCCTTGAGGTGATTGACCCATCCGGTAATTTCTCCAACCAAGTTGTGGCTTCCCCTATTAGAGAGAAGGGGAATAGGCGAAGTCGAATGGATTCTTGGAGTATATTTTGGAAGATGAATGGTTGACATATCTCCACAAAGTTGCGGATATGCCTATTTGCATCTTCGTGAGCTGCTCCTCCAAACATCCTTTTCATTTTAATTAGATGGAGCATTGTGCTAGTAACGTGGAACATCGCATTTCCAACCGTTGGGGGTAGGCGGATTGTACCTACTCCCACTTGAGGTACGCGTTCATTAGCCTCCGTCATGAACCCGTCAAGAGTTTGATTGACACTTTTGTTGTCGCCCACTTCACTCATGGGCTACCTAAGCAATGGACAAAAACAACAAACCTAATAAAAAGAACAAACACTCTACAAGGTGGTTTCAATTCACAATAAAAAAGGCTATTCAAACTCAATTCCTCAGAAATGACATCATTTTTGATAACTCTTAAATGTACTCTCCTAGATGGAGGTATCAACGATCGTTAATCAAAAAAAATTTATATTACCCTATAGGAGTCGGGGTCGATCCCACAGGGAATTGATGACTAGCAAAATTGATTGTATAGAAAAGACTTCAAAATGAGAGTAATTTGCTTGCAACAATAATAGTAAAGGAAGGGGAATTGGGAAATCTATCACAATTTTCAATTTAAAGCAAGACAATAAAAGAAAAGTGGATGTAAACAATGAGAGAGGATGACTAGGGATGTGCGTCAAATGGGACTCGAATATGGGTTAGGGTGAGTGCTCATTCATGTAAATTCTTGCTAAACGATATGGATAGCCTTGGTTTTAAGCATAATTATATATCTTTCAATTTAACAATCATATATTCAATAGTTTTATTTCAAGCACCATTGAATTCCTCATTAAACAACCAAGATATGCTTGGGGAGGTCATACTATTTCTAGCTTTAGACCCTTAAATGGGTGCTTCCATTGAATTGAGCTATTTGTATCCTCAATCTAAGTGGAAGCCCAAGTACCCACTAGCAATTTCACATTCAAAATTGTAAGTTTATTTCCCAAGCAAGAACATAACCAAGTAAAGTAAATCAATATTTGCAACCATCAATTTATTAGTTAAAATATGGTGAAATCACTAGACCTATGTCATATTAGCAATTATAAACACAAATTAGCAACACCCATACCCATTTATCAAGCACCCATTATCAACACATCCCTAGAAAAGAAGTTTAGCTACTCATGCTAGAGGAATAAAGAACAATACCAAGTGGGTAAGTCAAATTCCTTTCATTCAAGCTAAAAATTCAATATCCAAGTTCAGTTTTTGCAAGAATGATGATACCAAGAGTTAAGAAGAAGGAATTGAAGTGAAACCCTCTTCTTCTTTCTTGGAGAGAAAACTTGCTAACTACTCAAAATTATTTCAAAAACTGTTCAAAACTCTCTAATAATATGCCTGAATTGGGTTTTAGAATATTCCCAATTCATCATACAAAGATGGACAAAAATGCCCTGCGAGATCCATGTGACGCGATGTGCGGTTCGCATGACATAATGTGCACATCGCACAGCTCCATATATGTGAACCAGAGACTTCAGCCGACCTTTAGACTTTATACAAATTACGGTGTGGTTCTCACCAGGCAATGTGTGCATCACACAGTGACCGCACCCTTTAACAGATTCTTCAGCTGACTCTAAACTTTGTGTGGTGGGAGGTGCGAACCGCAACTCATGTTGTGCATGTCGCATGAGGTCCACACCTCTCGGGAAAATCTCAATCTTGTTCAATCACTTCAAACCTCAACTCTTTTTCATCTCTTTTGGGTCTAATTCCTTGTTTTCCACCTTAGAACAGAAGTACCTGCATTCATGTCAATAAAGGCCATAAGAACCTTTAAATCTTATCAAAACATGGCAATAATTCATGATTAAAGGCTAAATGAGTTGGTAGATTACTGACTCATCACTCATGAAACACAATCTTAATCAAATTAAATTATTACTAACTCACTTAATATCCAAAATAAGAGAGTGCAGAAGTATCTCTAATTATTACAACCCCCAAAACCCGAAGTCATCGTGCAAGAACTCTAAAGAATTTCAAAAACTAAGTCTAATCAATATCCAGAACATGAAATAAAAGGAATATCTTTGTCCCAAAATAATGGACATAACCAACATAAAGATGATTCAATGGTTGCTCGGACATAGTGCTCACCCTTGAATCGATGCATGAGTTACGAACTATAGCCTAGGTCTTGTCTCAAATGTTGGAACACGCTCTGCACTCCACCAAAAAGAAAGTATAGGTAGTATCAGTACAACAACTAAGTACTGGTGGGTATCATCAGCTGACTCAACTTAACTCCATACAAATAAGCATGTGAAATGCAAGTAATAGCAACCAAAACACAACTCACAATTAGTTGACCAACAAGTACAATCATAACTCTTCATCTCAACAGGAGACATGTATACAAGTAATCAACTACACTTAGGCAGATTCCTTCAACAATAATCATCACAAGTATATGTACAATAAAATGATACTTGCATGCATGCAATATGTACACACATACTAGAGTTGGTAGGAACTCTTAGCTATAACTTGTAGGGGATGAGATCTGTCCATGTACCAGTGTTGGCATGACACCCGTTCCAATAGTAGTGTTGGTGTGACACCTAATTTATATAACATTGTTGACATAACACCTAATCCATATATCATCTCAAAACCATAGGCTCACCGCATGATACAATCAATAATCACAAGTAATGCCCGAGAGAAAATCACAAACACCCAGCTTACATATAAAACAGAGTCAGGCAAGTCTTTACAATAATTAAACCATAACCTAAACTCGATTCCTTGCCCAAAAATAATATTACACCACAATCTTACCCTTTTTTTATTTTTACCCATTCTTGATCTATAAACAATAGATACATAAATTTTAACATAATAATTCACCCTTCCTAAGCATTAGGAACGCACATTTATTAAATTAAATCATGAACTTAACCTAGTTCATCACCTTAGGGGTTTCTACCCTTTTAAACTCCTTGAATTCTTCATAATTCAATTAACAATCATGAATTCTACCATAGGAAGTGTTTTCTAACCTCCTCGAATCAGAAATAATTAATAAAAATATCATTCCCCACCAATTCCAACCAATTCATATCTTAGGGATAAATTCTAAATTCCACCGTGGCTATTATTCTTACAATCCTAAGAATCTAAAGGAGTAATTCAAGTTTGAAGTGTAAAGAAACCTTATCTCAAAGATGGAATCTGAAAAGTTGTGAAGAATCACCCCTGCCAAGCCCTTGAACATTTTGTTAGAAAAGTGGGAATGATTTTTTTTTAATTTTTTTTTTGACATATTGTGTTTTAAACACTGCATTGGCACTTCTATCGCTGCAATGGCACCGCTGCACTGGAGGATCTGCCACTGTAGTTGCATATAGGCCATAAAGGGGCTGTCACTTTGGTGACACTTCTGCTGCTGCAGAGACGTTGCTAAACTAGCACTTCTGTCGCTGCAGCGACCCCAAACCAGTAGCTCAGGACTTGGTCAAATATCTCGATATTTTATAATACTTCTCTCAAAATTTGACATTACAAATTGACCCTTTCACGGTAATCACTATAACTAGAGTTTTACTAACCTGTTTTATGCACCAAGAGTATCTATGACTTTCTAAACTCATCCTTTAACAGAAAATATAATTAAAAAAATACTAATCAACACTCTAATAATTCTTAGATTTTCCTAGACCACCACACACTCTAATTACACCTAAAATTAGGCCAACCCAGAATTTTTAAATTTTGGTCTAAGGGAAAACTAGGAAAGGTTTTACTCTATATTTCTGCGTAACAATAGTTTGGGTCATTACACCTCACCTATTGAAAATGGTACAAAACTACTCTCGATCCACCTATTAGTTTCATTATACCCATGTCATCTATGTTTGGTCTCTATAATGCCCTTCAAGTTAACAGACCTTATATGAAAAAAACAATATTAATGACGTGGATCTCTCTCATTGGTCCACCATATAATTAATTAATTTAATTAAAATATCCACCCATGGATCCCCCAATTTAATGACCCACCTTATACTTAACCATTACCCGCCATTTAACCCTTACCCGCCCCATTTTCTTTTTACCTATTTTAATTAATCATTCCTCTACTTTCAATAAAATCGTTCTTGTTGTTTAGTGAAATTTTGAGATAAAATAATATTTCCTTTTTTTACAGAGAATACAAATTTCAAAACATTTAACTATTGAAAACTAGAATTCAAAGGATATTTTTCTTATGAAATCATGATCAATTTCTCTTTAGATCCTCTCTTTTTTTGCCCAACTTTTTAGATCTTAGTTATACCTTGAAGTTGAGGCATATTTCACTTATGTGTACATCTTGCCCATTACTTTATTTTAAAGCAACATTTCCACACAACATATTGGCTAAGAGTGTGCAGGAGGTACAAAAGATAATGAAAGAAATTCTTGTTAACGAGGATAGACATTAAAAATTATTAAAAGCACATCATGTTATAATAAATCAAACAAATATTACACATTCATAGTTGATATCATCTTGTCTAGATTTTAAAAATTGAACACACAAATTTCATATTACACATCAGTCGTAGTAGTTTTTAACGTGATTTGTTTGCATAAGAATTTCCTATAGTAGAGATTATCAAAAGTAGTAGTCCCTTGTAAATTGCTTGTACCCGCCAATCTAGAACCACTCTTATTTAAAACAGGGGAAAGAAGAGTAGAAGATCTATTATTTAAGCTTCTGGGCCGGTAGAAGGAAAATGGGGCGGGTAAGGGTTAAATGACAGGTAATAGTTAAGTATGGGGTGGGTCATTAAATTGGGGGATCCATGGGTGGGTATTTTAAATTTAATTAATTATATGATGGACCAATAAGATATCTTCATGTCATTTTTTTTATATATGAGGCCTGTTAACTTGAAGGGCATTATAGAGCCCAAACATAGACGTTAAGGGTACAATAGAGCCAATAGATGGGTGGAGGGTAGTTTTGTATCATTTCCAATAGATGAGGGGTAATTTAGGCCCTTTTCTGTTATTATTTTATACGAGCATTTGTATGATTTAAAGTACAAATTTTGTTACATGATTATTTAGAGCTTTCACATATATCTTTTTCTAGTTTCAATTATAGTAGTATGCCAAGCCAAGGGTGCGCTTGGGCCAGCAATGGTGTCAGGTTCCATTCACGCCCAGGGTGTAGGCTTTGGGCATGAAAGTACAAAGTATGGATAGTGCTTGTGCATATTCACCTTCATCTCCCCTGTGGCTTCCTCAACTAGATGGTTTCTCCACTGAACCTTTATTGATGAAATGACTTTGGTCCTCTTCTTCCTCACATCCCCATCCAAGATCACATTTGGCTCCTCCTCATAAGATATCTCCATATCAAATAATTTTTAATCCTAATAAATAATGTAGTCCCCATCTTTGTGGTATTTATTGAGCATTGACGCATGAAATAGTGGATGTACCCCAAACAATCTAGGAGGTAGAGCCAACCTGTACGCCACTGATTCTACCCTATTCAAAACCTCAAAGGGTTTGATGTACCTCGGACTCAATTTCCCCTTCTTTCTGAATCTCATTACACCCTTCATGGGTGACACTTTATGCAAAACTTTCTCACCTTTATCAAATTGCACACCCTTTACCTTATTGTCTTCATACTCTTTATATTGACTCTGAGATGCTACCAACTTCTCCTCAATGAACTAAATTTCTTCATCGACTCCTTTAGCATATCGGTGCCCCATTGTCTCACCTAAAAGGCATCAAACCATCTACTCAATGATCTACATCTCCTTCCATACAAAGCTTCAAAAGGAGCCATATCAAGGTTGGAGTGGTAGTTATTGTACGCAAATTCACACAAAGGCAGATATTGGTCCCACTGACCACCAAAGTCTATCACACAAGCTCAAAGAATACCTTCAAGTACCGAATCATCCATTCTGACTGCTTGTCAGTCTGTGGATGAAATGTTGTACCTAGGTCCAACCTAGTACCCAATCTCACTGAAACTTCTCCCAAAAAATGTAGGTAAACTGCATACCTCTATCTGACACTATAGAAACATGCACCCTATGAAGTCTTACAATGTTCTTCATATAGATCTTAGCCAACTTGGCTGCACTATAGTCCACTCTTACTGGAATAAAGTGTGCAAACTTGGTCAATCAATCGACAATCACCCATATGGAGTCACACTTCCTTAGGGTCTTAGAAAGACCCACGACCAAATCCATAGTCATTCTCTACCACTTCCATTCCGGAATGTGCATCCTCTGAAAAGTGGCACTAGGTTTCAGATTCTTATACGTAACCTGCTAAGAGTTTTGACACTTTGTCACAAAATCCACAATGTCTTGCTTTATTTTGTGCCACTAATAATGTTGTCTCAAGTCCTTATACATTTTGGTTGAACCCGGATGTATAGAGTACTTAAAATTGTGAGCCTCAGCAAGGCTGGTAGGAATCAAGTTGCCCACCTGAGGCACACACACACGCCCCTGAATCCTCAACACCCCTTTAATATCAAGAATGGCCTCCTTGACCTCTTTCACGTCCCGAGGTTACCCCCTGGACGTAACATAGGACTTGAGACCACAAGTTCCCCAAGCTAACCCCTTGGTCAGAGCATACTCAATTATAACAAAGATAAGTGGAAGCATAATAGATAAATCTGGAATCACATACATAGGTAATCAAGTCAAATAAGATACATAATTTGGAAGGAGACTCAAACACTGTCTATGTCTGAAAAGCCTCTACATGACATAGGGAGTTGCTAAGACAAGACCCTAGCTAACTCGAAGTATGAAAATAGGAAATCAACATAACTAAAACATATCTAGTCCTCGAACTAAGAGGACTCACCAACAACTGACAGAAAAGTGGCTTGGAAGCTCTAGTCACGTGTCTAGAAAGGAACACGTGAATCTGCATCATCAAAGGATGCAGCGCAAGATATATACGTCAGTACTATAGGATGTACCGAGTATGTGAGTGATGCATGAATCATGGTAAAAATAGTTTAAAACATGCTTAAGAATGAACTTTTTACTTAAAGAAGGACCATAAATAAATATCAAGGTATAAAACATAAAACATGAAATAAAGCTTAAGTTTCATAATATAGAGTCATATAACTTCATAGCTTGAAAATAAACATGTGAGAGTTTTTCTTAACCGACATTAAACCATGCTGAGCTACATGGAGTCCAGTGTCATGTACCCCCACTAAAAAGAGCTATCCTGACCGGCCAAAGTTCGAACCATGTCGTACCAGGATCCTATCATGATAAGCCACAGAGGGCAACCTACGGTGGCAACGTAATTTTGGACTTGGGTTATGTGAACCCTCGTCTCTCGGTGCTAAATACTACTCCCAAAACATATAACATGAGCTCATATACATGTGACATATCTGATGCCAAACTTATTCATAACTTGTTCATACCCCGGATCATCATACTACTCATGAATTTTAAGTTTAGAAATCAATTCATGAGCATTGATGGAACATCGGGTGTCTTGTCTTACATAATACTTCATAACATAGAAAACTTGCATACTTCATGACTTGTAAAACTTTGCATGACTCTAGTTCAGTTTCATAATACATATATTTTCATAGAATATAAGAACTAGGCATGCACATGCTTGAAAACCCATAAGGAACATGCTATCAAAATCCAATTTGCTTAAATCAATCTTCATGCACGTAGAAATTTCCATGGTTAAACTTTAATTCATGAAATAAGAATTAGCATGTAAAAATCCATGTGAAATCATGCAATTTTAATAGTAGTTTCATAATCAAATCATGAGAAGACCATGTTTAGCAAAACCCATGAGAATTGGATAAGAGCCCTAATTTGAAGACCATGAAATCAAAATTTGAATTAGGGGTTTTGGACACAAGGGTGGAAGGAACCCATTGTTGATTACCCACATACCTTGATTGAATCTAACCCACTTGAATTGAAAAGACTTAGGAGAATTAAACTTGGAGTTTGAGACTTGGATCTTGAAACCCTAACTTGAAGCTTGAGAAGATGGAACTCCTTTTCTTTTTTTGGAAGTTGATTGAAAGAATGGGGGAGAACTTAGGCCAAGTGGGAATAAAAAACCTCCTAAATAAGCATTAAACAACTTAGTATAGGAGTTAAAAGAGTAGGAAATTACAAAAATACCCCTGAATTAAAACTTGGAAAAAGCTGGAAAAAGTCGACTTCAGAGACCACGGGTCAGTGTACGGACCATCAAAGTGAATGACGGACTGTCATTTGGTCCGTGATTTTAGAAATCACTTTTGAGAGTCTACTAGAACTCCGTTCCACGAGTTACAAGACGGTCCGTCATTTAAAATGATGACCCATCAAGTCACTCGTGGAATATAGGGAAGAAAAGCTGAATTTTGACAAACCACGGGTCACTCTACGGACCGTGGTTTTGGTCTACGGGTCATGAGCCAACCAATGGTTTTAAAGATGAAAATTTAAGGTTCAGTTCAGCAATGATGAGTCACATTACGGACTGTGGTTCAGAACCATGGTTCGTCATTCCCATCCGTCATCACTGGCAGCACTGTAGTAAACTTCCCATAACTTTTTACTTCGGACCTAGATTAATGCGCGGTCGGTGGCATTGGAAAGAAGACTCAAAAAACTTTAATTTGGTGGTACTAGGCCACCTAAATCTTTATATGTTAGGAGTAATGATCGATTAAAGTTAACCCTAATTTAGTCTTACATGAAAACTTACTTTGGTGAGGTGCTTGTGACTTAACTTGATGATAGGAGTTTCTTATGAACATGATTCGCATCCAAAACACTCACCACACTAGGAAAATAATCATTACACTCATGGAAAAGGTTCGGGTATTTAGCTTAGGATTTTTGGGGCGTTAAAATATCTCCCCCTTGGAATCATTCATCCTCGAATAAAGACTAAGAAAGGGAATTCTAGGGAGAAAATAGCCCAACCAAGAACGAAACATGAAAACTGAAGAATCAAGATGAAACTGAACTTTTCAACTAAAGACATGGTTGAACCAACTTTGAAAATATGAATACATACTAGGATCGTGAAGGAAACTGTTGGAATAGATTCAGAAGGACATACTAAGGATAGAACTACTACCTCGAGCTAAAACCGGATCAGAAGGGGAAGAGTGAGGGTACTTGGCCTTCATGGATGATTTTCCTTCCCAAGTAGCTCCTTCAACTGAGTTGCAAAAGTTGAAGTACTATCGTGGTAACCAACTTCTGATTGAAATAAAAACTGAGCTGATTACATGAGACACGTATACATGCTGAGAATGTAAAAATGACCAATAGGACAGGAATTGGATATTCAACATGATAACTGGTCTGGGATGAGAGTAAGAGCTCAGCTAAAACTCATAAAGAACAAATATACTCTAGAAATTGCAGTAAATCAAAAGGGACACCAAACTGGGAGAAGTAGATATACGAGAAAACTATTCTCTTCTGAATACCACTCCTACCATTTGCAACTAACAACCTCAACAGTGCACATAAAGGTACTAAGGTCTGAGTCTAACTACCCGATTCTCCATGTTCAAACCTATCTCGACCAGATCTCTTGCATCTAGAAAGTCTTCTAAGGATAGCATCCCTTCCTTATCACAACAACTAACTAACCTAGGGATCCCAACCAAAGGGTCACTAGTTGCGCATAATAGATATCCACATGTATCCCATCATGTTATTCAAGCTTATAACTATGGTCACCTTATGGTTTCGTAGCTTACCCTATTTAAGACTTCTCTCCTCTTCCTTATCATAACTAGGAGTCGCAGATTCAAGAACTTCTATAGAGAGACATCCTAAAATTCCTTATCTAACTATTTCGCATTGTTGTCAAATATAGTAACTCAACGATTAGGATGGCATCGAATCCCATAGTGAATAGAGTATGAAATATAATACTTAAAGTCTTTTAGATTACTTCACTCTATGTCAATTCTTATCCCTTAACAATTGTACAAATAATTGTTTATAACTAAAGTTTGCGAAATATAGATATGTAAAATAACTAGATTTTGGATAAATCGGGATTGTTTCACCACGTAATAGGCTAAGTCTAGAGGTTACAAGTATTGGTATAGTCTCTCTTTGGTTGTTATAGATGAAGAATAATCTAAAGTATATCACTCATTATTTTCCAAATAATGAGTGATCTTTCCTTCACTATTTTTTTTCAAATATACAGAAGTGTAATTAAATAATGATCATACTTTGCCAAGTGAAACTATCGTATTCCTACGTAGTCTCAATTAAACAAGGGTTAACGCCTTGAGTTCTTGTTGATTAACTTTTTCCAACCCTTATCAACCCTTCCGAGCACAAAGTAAGATATTTGGCTTTTGACTAACGTTTGCAACCATTAATCACCATTATAGTGAAAGTTAATCAATTATCCATAACCTAATTGATCCTATAATGATACTTTTCACCCTATGAATTGTCCCTTACGAGGATTCACAATCCCATAAATGAGTTTAGATACTCATGCTTAGAGTAAGAACAACAATAACATTCAACAAAAATATACTTACATATTCAAAGGAATATCAAAACTTCTTCTCCAATTGCAGTAGCAAAGTAGCACTCAAAATAATATTTAAAACCTAGAGAGAAAAGCAAAGTATCATAATATTCAATGTGTCTAACAAAATACTCTAAAAGTGCTATTTATAGTCTCATAAAAACCAAGTTTTAATTAGTCTAGGAATAGAATCCACGTCATACCGTATGGAAGCCACAACGGATCGTACTCTGCCATAACAGTTCATACTTGTCACAGTTGTAACTTTCATAAGTAGCACAACTTTTGTTTACTAAAACGGATACCACAATGGTCCGTACCCATGGAGTATAATTCATAATCTTGACCGTTATAACTTTTGATTTTGCCTCAGCTTCTTACGGCTAAGAAACAAACATTAATGCTTCATTACGGTAAGTAATGAACCTCATTCCAACACTTTTGCCTTGTGCTCGTGTACTTGGTCAATTTTCTTGAAACACAATGAAAACACATCAATTTACACTAAACATACTTAAAAACTACTAAACTTTTTCATCAATAGGCATCAAATGTGCCGTAAAATCTTGACATATCAACACCCCCAACTTAGAGATTTTTCTTATCCTCAAGTAATCAAAACAAAATAAAACAATAACATTACTTCACATGAAACCAAACAACGTTCAACTGTTAGAAACCCCAAGATGTCTATAATAGTTCTATCAAGTGACTACAAAGCATGTCGTCGAGTCAAACTTCGCACCCCTCTTTTTCAAACCAAAGTGCACACAAACTTCACACTAACACTGACAGATCCATGCATGACATCATGTTATAAATAAATGACTATGCATGTGAGGAGTGAAATTAGACTTATCCTGAAATTAATCAGTATTCACCATGTACCCTCACTTCAAACCAAAGAAAGTCCCACACATTATCATTTAGGAACACAAAAGGGACTTTAAGACAAAGGAGAAGAGAAAACACTCACACTCACAATGAATCCATATGCAATATTAGATGAACCATAAGCTTTCCCTGAGTGTGATTCTCTACTAATAAAGGGAATTTCAACTCTAGGATCAAGTAGGACTTAACTGGTCATAATGTAGGCTACGAGATGGGTAGGAATTATTGGGTTTAAATAGTGGCTATCCTCCCTAAGCACTTTTAATACACTACAATTTTCTTCTATGGTCCACATTCTATCACTATTCTCTTTCCCGTTTTCCGTCATACCTATTATTTTTAAACGCGTTCAAAGACATTGGCAAAGACCAGTTTTATTTAGCACCATTCTTTATATACATACATTGCTCCATGACAACATTATTTCTCGCGCACGCTCAATCTTCTTCTCAAGCTTTCCATTTTAAATCATTCTCTTACTCCTTTCTAACTTTCCACAATTTCTTTATAAGTGCTTAGGAGTCTTTTGGATCAAATACAAACTAATTAGAATAAAAGAGTTAGGCTTTAGATGTGGTTGTCAAAGAATAAGTTAAAGGATCAACGGGGCTCACTAGGGTCACGCATTAGGCAAGTAAGAAGAGAAATAAAAAATAGGCTAATCAAATAAACACTTAAATTATTCCTAGCCTTAACATTCCTTATTTCGCGTTGCATACACACTAGAAAATTGTAGATATCATGATGCAACATGGATCAAAAAAATTCTAACACTCATGGCACATGGTTTTAACTGTTGACTACCAAGTCAATGCATATTCTAACTTAAGCACAATCATTAACCCTAACAACCATAATGTCATACTCAGATCCAAACAAGTCAGAGTTTCAGTTTGTTGCATATATTCGAGGAGGGGTCACAATTTTTTCAAAACAACACTATACATGCTTTTATTTACAAGATATCACTGATTAAGTCATCCTAGTTTCTTCAAGTTAAATATACACAACAACCTATTCCAAACATGCCAATTCAACATAATGCAAATTCCTTTGGGAAAATAAGTCGTCAAGAAAAACCTGAGGGTATACATCAAGGCAGCCCCAGCCCCTACTGAAAGACCAAGCATTGTCCCCAATGCAAGAAAATAAACAAGGGAAATGTAACTTACTTGCGGTACCCTAGGCGCTTGAGTCCAGAGTCTGCATCTCATCTACAGTTACAGCCGTGTCTGATGGAAGAGGTACAGTGGTGGACTTATCTTGTGGGGAAATGTCTCCCAAGATTGGTGCACTAGAGGAGGTACACACCTCTGTAGTCCTGGTGGTCTCAGCACAAGATTTTTGTATGCCCTGCTAGAGTATCCTTTCATTCGCTCTTTCAAGCTCAAGTCCTCTTAATTCGGTCCCATCATCCTCTCTCTATCGCTTCTATTCCCCCTTCAGAGGTGGGTCATCAAATGATAAGAAAACAATGACATCCTGTCCACTCATCAAAAGAAAAATAGTGGGGTCATTAAACATAGGGACAAACCTAGACTGCAACTCCTATATGTATCTTCTAGTCTATGCTAATTCAGCTTTTAGGGTTGCAATGTTTGAAGACAGAGCGGAACAAGTGCTCTCATTTAACTTGATCTCAAACCCATCAATTTTGGCGTATAATGTATCAAGAGAGTGCTAAAGTGGTGATAGTGCTGCCTCAATTACTTTTGTCACAAAATGCTGCAGATCATTAAATAAACTCTTGACCTACTTCTCGCATAGTCGGCCTTATATGCCACTGTCATAAAGCTCTCTTATGTGAAGGCATGTAGAGAATGAGGTGTGGGAGGATAAGCAACATACGTACTTTGAGAAGCTATAGCTGATATGGCAATAGCAGCCGAGGAAAGTAGAATCTCACCTATGGGCCCTTAGTGGAGCAACTCAGCCTGCTCCCTGGGTAACTTAGATGTTGGCTCCAACTGTACATCCCCTGATATTGAGGGTGATCTTCTCTCCCTTTCAGCTTCTAGAGTCTTATCTCTAGTCTTATCAATGTTTTGGACCCTGTTTGCCCCAACTAATAGATCAAATTCGTGAACAAACACCAACTTCTTGACAAAGCCGGGTAATCAGACAAAGAAATGGCATGGTGGTTCTCAATGGTTATGCCCTCTCCTGCTACTCTATGGTGATGATATGCCCAAATCCAATGGGGAATTGAGACATAAAACTAGCTACAAGCACGGCTTTGTCCGAGGTTAAGTAGTCATCACCTGTGGTTGATAGTAGTCGCATGTGCACTATAACCCACCAAATATTAGCTTCTAGACTCAGGTACCTTTGGGTATCCTCAACACTATCTATTTCAGCCATGCCAGCTCTTTCTCTGTAATTACTGATGCTAACTATGCCTATTCGAATTTTGACAAGTGTGTCATGCCTTGAGGCTACCCCCTAAATTTAACACGAGGCCTGGGACCATAAATGCTCCAGGTTAACCCTTGGTCATAGCATAACTCATATAGTCATAAGAAAACATAGCAGAAGCATAATTAGGAAGCTAGGAAAACCAATCCATAAATGATAAAGTCAAGATTAAACATAATCCAAAACAGAGAATCGAATATTGTCTACATCTGAAAAGCCTCTACATAAGGCATAAGAGTTACTGGGACAAGACCTCAGCTAACTCTAAATTATGAAGGGGCGATAATAAGCTAAACTCAAGAATCGATCCTCGGAAGATGAGGACTCACCAACACTAGCTGAATGGCCTGTGATCTCTAGCCATACATCTAAGGGAGGAAACCTAAATCTGCATCATCAAGAGAATGCAACACAAAATATGCGTCAGTACTATAGGATGTACTGATTATGTGAGATATGCAAAATCTGAAGTAAACATAATAGATATGCTATAGAAACTAATATCATGCTATAACAGTAAAACTGTAATGTAAATGATTCAATGCAATATCATAAGCTAAAAACATAATCATAAGTAATAAGTCTGAAATCTGAGCAAGAGTCAAATACATTTTAAAACTTGAAACTGTTTTTGTGGGAGGTTCTCTAACCGACATAGACCATGTGAGTTACATGGAATCCGATGTAACCTCCCTATCGAGAGGACCCAATATACCTTGCCAGGGTATAAAGGCATAGTTGTGGTGTGATAACTAGTTCTAATACCCAACTGAGGGCTAATCAATCTACGGATGCACATAGTTCTGGGACTGAGGGTACGCTCACCCTGTCCAACTCGGTGCTAAATACTACTCCCAAAACATACATATAGCTCATAATATACTTGTGACATATCTAATGCCAAATCTGTTTGAATAGCATAAGGACATATCTGATGTCATGTAAATTCAAATAATAAGTCTTAAAGCTTAGCATAGCCATAATTCAAAACAAAATTTTCTTTCTAAACTCATAACTTGAAGAATTAGGCATGCAATTTCATAATACTTGAGTTCATGTTATCTAAACATGCCAATTTCACTTGAAAATATGTAATTTAATGGAATCATGCTAGAAATCATCTTTACTACATGGGATTTTGAAATCAACTAAGGAACTTCAATTAAAACATAGATAAGTGATGAGAAACTATGAATTGATGCTTTAAAGTGAACCCAAAAGTTTTCCACAAAGGGTAAGAACTCTAATTTCACACATTGATAATTCAAAGTAAAACATGGGGTTTTGGGAATAAGGGTGAAAGGAATCCCTTATTGAATATCCACATACCTTATTTGAAGCTTGCTTGATCTAAGATGAAAAGAAATGGAGACTTGAAATTGGAGCTTGAGACTTGGAGCTTGAAGGAGTTCTTTTTCTTTATTGGTAGATGAATGAGGAATAATGAGCGACTTAGTCTAATACGAGTAAAAACCCTACTAATAGTAGCCAAAACAAACTCACTTAAGAGTTAAAAGGGTGGGTAATTACAAAAATACCCCTGGAAATTAATTTAGAAAAAGCTGTTAAAACTCAATTTCTAGGATCACGGGTGCAATCCACGAGTCATAGACCAAACCACGACTCGTGGTTCCTGGCGCAAATGCTCAACTGCAGATTTGATTCCATGAGTCAACAGGATGGTCCGTATAATAAAATACAGTCCATAAAATCATTTGTAGTTTCTGGAGAAATAGGCAGACTTCAAATAAAGTTTTACGAGTGAACAGTACGGTCCATAGAACCCACTCGTGGTTCTTGGGGAAACAGTCAGTCCTCAAGTTTGATTCCACGAGTCAACAGAATGATCCGTAGAATGAACTATGGTCTACATAATCCACTCTTAGTTCTTAGACCAGAGGCTGATCTTGCAGACTTAAACCACGAGTTCATTCTACGACTCATGTTTCAAACCACGGCCCGTGGTTTGGACTCGTAATTCCTAGAAAGCTAAAATTTTCAGTGATTCTAAGTTTAAAAGTTGATTCAAATTCTGGGGTATTACAATAGCTCCCCCTGGGATCATTCATCCTTGAATGAAGACTAAGCAAGGAAAACTAGAGAGAAAACAGCCCAACCAAGCAATAAAACATGAAAACTGAAGAACAAGTATGAGAACTGACTTTTTATCTTAAAACATGACTGAACTAACTTCGGAAAACATGAATGCATGCTAGGATCATGAGAGGAACTGATAGAGTAGATTCAGAGGGACATACTAAGGAGGAAACTGAATTGGAAGGAAAAAGATGAGGGTACTTGGATTTCATGGCTGCTTCTGTTTCCCAAGTAGCTCATTCAACTAGCTGATTCCTCGAAAGGACTTTCACCAAAGCGACTTTTTTGTTTCTCAACCTCTAAACTTGACGATCAAGAATCTCCATGGGAACTTCCTCATAAGTAAGGCTATCCTTCACACCCACATCCTCCAAAGGAATAATCAAGGTTAGGTCACCAACACACTTTTTCAACAAGGAAACATAGAAAACTGGATGAACCGCCTCTAAATCAGATGGCAACTCCAACTCATAAGCAACACTACAAACTCTCCTCAAAATCTGATAAGGACCTACATAACAGGGACTAAGCTTCCCTTTCTTACCAAATCTTATCACACCTTCATTGGTGACCCCTTTAGAAATACCCAATCATCAACCTCAAACTCTAATGCTCTCCTTCTCACGTCTGTATATGATTTCTGTCAACTCTGAGAGGTTTTCAATCTCTCCCTAATAATATAAACTTTTTCCATGGTCTCATGAATCAAATCTGGACCAATCAAAGTTGCCTCACCTACCTCAAACCAACCAATAGGAGATCTACACCTTCAAACATAAAGTGCCTCATAATGAGCTATTTGGATGCTAGAATAAAAGTAATTGTTGTAGGCAAAATCGATAAGAGGTAAGTGATCATCCTAATTACCTTTGAAATTAATCATGAAAGCTTTCAACATATCGTCCAAAGTCTGAATAGTATTCTCTACCTGGCCATCCGTCTGTGGGTGAAAATTGTGCTAAGCTTCTCCTAAGTACCAAGACATCTCTGAAATGATCTCCAAAACTAGGATGTAAACTGAGTACCCCTATCTGAAATGATAGATAGTGGAAAACCCTGAAACCTGACTATCTCACGAATGTAAAGTCTGGCATAATCCTCTGCTAAATCTGTAGTCTTGACAGCCAAGAAGTGGGCTGATTTAGTCATCCTATCGACAATCACCCAAATAGAATCGTGTTGCCTACGAGTATGAGGCAAACCAATAAACATATTGATTGCTTACCACTTCCAAGTAGGAAGATCAATATCTTGAGTCATACCACCCGGTCGCTGGTGCTCTACCTTCACTCGTTGACAGTTGGGTCACTTAGCCACAAAACCTGTTATTTCCCTCTTCATGCCATTCCACTAATAATCTTCTCGTAGATCATGGTATATCTTGGTTGCACCGGGGTGAATAGAATACCTTGAGCTATGAGCCTCAATAAAAATCCATTATCTCAACCCATTTATGTCGGGAACACACAATCGACCCTGATATCGAAGCACACCATCTTCCCCTTGGGAGAAAACCTCTACCCTTTGCTAATGAACTGCACCCTTCAAATGGTGCAAAACAGGATCATTGTCTTGCTTTTCTTTCATTTCAGCTACCAAAGATGATTCGGAACCATTCTGAACAATAACACCACCTTCTGTTAAATCCATAAGGCGAACTCCTCATTGAGAAAGTCGATGAACATCCTTGGCCAATTCCTTATTTCTGTCCTCAACCAAAGATACACTATCCATAGATAACCTACTAAGTGCATCTGCCACTACATTGGCCCTACCCAGATGGTAAAGCACACTCATATCATAATCCTTAAGAAGCTCAAGCTATCTCCATTGATGAAGATTCAGTTCCTTTTGAGTGAACATCTACTGAAGACTCTTATGATCAATTAATACATCCATGTGAATAACATACAAGTAGTGTCTCCAAATCTTCAAAGCAAAAATCACAATTGCCAACTCAAGATCATGAGTAGTGTAGTTCTTCACATGAATCTTAAGCTGTCTAGAAGCATAAGCAATCACCTTACCATGCTTCATCAAAACACAACCCAAACTAATCCTATAAGCATTACAATAAACAACAAAATCACCCGAGCCCTCTGGTAGGGTCAACACTGGAACCGTGGTCAATCTAGTATTCAATTCCTGGAAGTTATTCTCACACAGATCAGACCACTAAAAATTTACCTTCTTTTTAGTCAACCGAGTCAATAGGGAAATAACGGAAGAAAACCCTTTCATAAATCTCCTTTAGTAACCAGCAAAATCCAAAAAGCTTCTAATATCAGATGGGGAAGTGGGTCTAGGCCAGTTCTTCACTGCCTCTATCTTTTGTGAGTCAACACGAATACCATCTCTAGTCACAATATGACCTAGAAAAGCAATAGACTGCTTCCAAAACTCACACTTACTAAACTTAGCAAATAATTGTCGATCCTTGAGAGTTTTCAGCACCACTCTCAAATAATCCGGATACTCCTTCTCACTCTGAGAGTAGATAAGAATATCATCAATGAAAATAATCACAAACATATCTAAATACTATTTGAACACATAGTTTATCAAATCCATAAAAGCTGCAGGAGAATTTGTTAGTCCAAAAGACATAACCACAAATTCATAATGACCATACCAAGTTCTGAAGGCTGTCTTCAGGATGTCACACTCTCGAACACGAAGCTGATGATAAACAGATCTAAGGTTGATCTTGGAGAAATAACTGACGCTCTGAAGCTGATCAAATAAGTCATCAATCCTAGGAATCGGATACTTATTTTTGATTGTGACTTTGTTCAACTAACGGTAGTCGATACACATTCTGAGGGAACCATTCTTCTTTCGCACAAATAGGACTGGAGCACCCCAAGGAGAGATGTTGGGTTGGATAAAACCCTTATCAAGAAGATCCTTCAACTCATCTTTTAATTCCTGAAGTTCTGCTGGAGCCATCCTATAGGGAGGAATATAAATAGGATTTGTACCCAGAAGAAGATCTATTCCAAAGTCGATCTACCATTCGGGAGGGACTCCAGGAAAATCCTCGGGAAACACTTCAGGAAACTCACTCACAATAGGAACTGACTGGAGAGATGGAGTTTCAGACTCTGTGTCTATCACTCAAACTATATGATAAACATAACCCTTAGAAATCACCTTCCTAGCCTTGAGATAAGATATGAAATAACCCTTTGAGGATGGAGGACTACCTCTCCACTCTAAGACGGGTTCATTTGGAAACTTGAAACTGACGACTAAGGTACGATAATCAACCAAGGAATAACATGCATAAAACCAATCTATACCAACAATAACATAAATCTCAGTCATCTTCAACTCTACTAAATTCGCTGAAGTGACCCTACGAAAGACTGAGATAGGGCAATTGCAGTAGATTCTTTTGGCTAAGACTAAATCACCAACAGGATTAGAAACACAAAAGGGTTTGAAGAGCTAATCGGGACTAATTTCTAACTTGCAAGCAACATAAGGGGTCACAAAAGATAAGGAGGCACCGGTGTCCAATAAAGCATACACATTGAGATAGAAGACTTTCAACATACCAGTAACAACGTCCAGTGAACTCTCCTGGTCCTGACGAGAGGACATGTCATAAAGGCGGTTCTGGTGCTGACCACTACCAAAACTAGAAGCAATACCTTGTTGGGCCGATCGTCCTCCTAGGGTTGTTGGAGCATACTGAGTCCTACTACCTCCCTGTACCTTCTTAGATAAAGGACAATCCAAAATCTTGTGTCCAACTTGACCACATCCAAAACACCCTTCTCTACTAGCTAGATTCTCTACTAGCTAGACACACACTGGGGTGAATTTTACCACATTTGTTGCAAGTAGGGTAGGGAGTCCCCTTTGCAACACTTTGGTGCAAATAGGAACCTAATACTCTACCAGTCTGATCATGAAGAGGCCTGGGGGCCTAGGTAAGAGCATTAACTGAAGAATGAATAGGTCCTGATGATTTTTACTGAAACAAATAACGATGTCCACCTCCGAACCTCTGATGGCTAAAACCTGAACTGTCAAACTTGACCCATTTGTTCTCTCTTTCCATCTCCCTTAACTTGTCTCCCTCAATCTGATGAGCATAAGTCATAAGTCTAGAAATATTCATGTCACTCAAAAGCATAGAAGACCTACACTCCTTCTTTACCAAATCTGACACTCCATAAATGTACTTACTCAGCTGATCCTGTAGATCAGCCTCCATAGAAGGAGCATACCTAAAAAGCTGAGTGGACCTCTGTAATACCTCGAAATTCGATCCAGTTTTCAAACTTAGAAAATCTAAAGATTTTGACTTTTCCAGGAATTACAGGTCTAAATCACGGACCGTGGTTTAAACCATGAGTCATGAAATGAACCTGTGGTTCCAGTCTGTAGGATGAGTCTCTAGTTTGAGAACCATGAGTGGGTTCTATGGACTGTGATTCACTCTACGGTCCATACTGTCCACTCGTGGACTCAAAACCAGAGATCTGCGTTATTCCCAGAAACCATGAGTGAACATTATGGGCCATAGTTCATTCTATGAACCGTCTTGTTGACTCGTAGTTCCTCTTCAACAGCTTGACCATTGGGTCAGGAATTATGGATTGGGTCTACAGAACATAATTTATTCTACGGTCCATCTTGTTCACCCGTAGAAGTTCTTTTGCAGGCTAGTGAGTTGACCAGGAACCACGAGTGGAAACAATGAGCCGTGGTTCAGTCTATGACTCGTGAAATCTAACCGTGATTCCTGAAGCTGACTTTTTAGCAGCTTTTTCCTAATTAAATCCTAGGGGTATTTCTATAATTACCCACCATTTTAACTCCTAAGTGAGGTCATTTTGGCCACTTTTAGTAGAATTTCTACCCTTATTAGCCTAAGTCATTCCTTATTCCCTCATTCATCTACCAAAAGAGGAAAGGATTCCTTCAAGCTCCAAGATCAAGTCTCCTATTCTTTTCCCCTTGAATCAAGCTTACTTCAATAAGGTGTGTGGGTATTCAATAAGGGATTTTTTCCACCCTTATACCCAAAGTTTCCATGTTTTTGCTTGAATTATCAATTTGTGGAATTAGGGTTCTTACCTAATTTGGGGAAAAATTATGGGTTCACTTTTAAAGCATCAATTCATAGTTTTTCCTTACTTATGTATGATTTATTTGAGGTTCTTTAATTGATTTTAAATGACCATGCATTAAAGGTAATTTCAACTATGATTCCTTCAAATTGCATGATCTCAAGTGAAATTTGGCATGTTTAGGTAGCATGTCCTTATATATTATAAAATTTGCATGATTAGTTCTTCAAGTATGATTTTAGAAAAGAAAGTATGTTTTGAATTATGTCTATGCTAAGTTTTTTAAAGA
The DNA here is from genome assembly GCA_003996215.1 of Jaltomata sinuosa. Classification (NCBI taxonomy): domain Eukaryota; kingdom Viridiplantae; phylum Streptophyta; class Magnoliopsida; order Solanales; family Solanaceae; genus Jaltomata; species Jaltomata sinuosa. The sequence continues at coordinate 44,725 of QJPP01001744.1, read as the reverse complement.
ATTTTAAAGCATGAACAATATGACATTTGATATGTCTCAATGTTTTATGAAAGGTTTGGCATCAATATATGTCTACCAAAGTTATGTGAATCGCATGGTATAGATAAACCCTTATGCTTTTCAAAAAGATATTACATTAGATAGGTCACAAGTATATATAAGCTATATGTGTGTATATTTTTGGGAGTAGTATTTAACACCAAGCGATGAGGGTTCGATTACCCAAGTCTAAATCACCCAATGGTCTTATGAAACTGGTACCACTCTATGTCATTAATGGAGTTCTTGCCTTAGTGGGGCATAGGAAAGATTTTCCAACTAGGTTTATACCTTGGCAGGGTTTGGGACGCTTTGCTAACTAGGGTTACATAGTTAGATTCCATGTAACTTACATGGTCTATTGTCGGTTATGAAAAACTTTCGTAAGAAAGTTTTATGCATCAAGTTATCCTATTTCATAATTTAAGCTTTACTTATGGTATTTTCCCACGATATCTCTTTTACGCATGATTTTGGATTTAAGTATGTTTTAAGCATGTTTTTAGATTTCATTTATGCATATCTCACATATTCAGTACATCCTATAGTACTGATGCATATTTTGCACTGCATCATATTATGATACAGATTCAGGCCCTACTCCTCAGGCGCGTGGCTAGTCGTTGCCAGCTATATGAATTATCTTGGTGAGTCCTCATCATCCGAGGACTATAGTTATGAGTAGTGTTTTTATGTCTCTTCTAAGTAGGATTTCTGAGTTGGTTGTGGTTTTGTCCCATCAACTCTTGTTTTAGATTTAGAGGCTTCAGACATAGCTAGTTTATATTCTGGATTGGTATTTCGTAGACTTTATCCCATTTCCATTTATGGTTTTCTAACTTCATTATGTATTCTTTCACTTTATTTTCTTAAATATATCTGAGTATGCTATGACCAAGGGTTAACTTGGGATACTTGTGGTCCTGGGTCCTGTGTTACCTATAGGGGGTAGCCTCGGAGCGTGACAAACTTGGTATCAGAGTAATAGGTTCAAGAGTCCTAGGGTGTTTGAAGCCGTATCGAGTAGAGTTTCTTTCATATGTGTGAAGCGCGCCACACTTATGAGAGGGAAACTATGATATATCTTAGGAAAACTTTACTTCTTTCAAGATCAGTATTGTACGATAGTGTTTAACTCTGTTACTCTTCTAATATGTTCTTGTTATGATTTAGATTATTCCTTCTCATCGTGCTATGCCTCGTTGGGCCAGTGCCCAAAATGTTAACCCTTCGATTCCAAACCTCGAGGTCACAAATATGGAGTTAAGAAATTCCATTCATATGCTAGGTCAGAATGTGGCTGCCCAGGCCAATCAGCAGGCTCCTATCCCTGCTACCCTCTAGGTAGAGTAGCGGCCTGAGTTCAAGATTTCATTTGCATGAACTCACCCGAGTTCTGGGGTTCGAAAGTTGGTGAGGATCCACAAAATTTCTTGGATGAGGTAAAGAAGATCTTTGGTCTGATGCAAGCGGGTCATGTTGATTGTATTGAGCTAGCTTACTATCAACTCAAGGATGTGGCTCATTTTTGGTTCACTCAATGGAAAGATGCTAGAACTAGGGATGTGATCCCTATGACTTGGAAATGCTTTGAGAGGGCTTTTCTTGAATGTTTTTTCCCGAGGGAGTTGAGGCAAGATAAGGTCGAAGAGTTCTTGAATTTGAGGCAGGGTTCCATGTCGGTTCAGGAGTACGGATTGAAGTTCACCCAGTTTTCTAGGTATGATCCTTCCATGGTGGCTGACCCGTGGGATGAGACGAGTAAGTATGTTTATAGAGTGTCGGATATGGTGAAGAAAGAGTGCAGGTCCGCAATGCTTTTGGATGACATGGATATTTCCCGACTTATGACTCATGCCCATTAGATTGAGGGAGACAAGTTGAGGGAAATGGCAAGGGAGAACAAGTGGGGTAGATCAAAGAGTTCAGGCTTTGGCCATCAGAGGTCCAGAGGTGGACATCACTCTTCGTTTCAAAAGAAGTCCTCAGGACCCATTCATTCTTCAGCTAGTGCTCCTACCCAGGCCCCCAGGCGTCATCATGATCAGACCGGTAGAGGAGTTGGTTCCTATTTATAGGGAAATGTTGCAAAGGGTGCTCCTTACCTTTCTTGCAACAAATATGGTAGAATTCATCCTGGTGAGTTTCTAGCCAGTTCAGGTAGTTTCTTCTGGTGTGGTAAGGCCAAACATTGGATTAAGGATTTCCCTTCAGCTAAGAATGGACTGGGAGGTAGGAGGACTCAATCTCCCCCAGCAGCCCCAGGAGGTCGACCAGCCTAGCAGGGCACTGCTTCTAGTTCTGGTGGTCAGCTCCAGAACCGCCTTTATGCCATGTACTCTCGTTAGGACCAGGAGAATTCATCGGATGTTGTTACTGGTATATTAAAAGTCTTCTCTTTCGATGTGTATGCTTTATTGGATCCCGGTGCATCTTTATCTTTTGTAACCCCTTATGTTACTTACAAGTTTGAGATTTGTCCGAATCAGATTTTAGAACCCTTTTGTGTTTCTACTTTTGTTGTTGAGTTAGTCCTAGCCAAAAGAATCTATAAAAAATTCCCTATCTCAGTCCTTTATAGAGTCACTTCAGTGGATCTAGTAGAGTTGGAGATGACTGACTTTGTTGTTATTCTTGGTAAGATTGGTGTATACACGTTATGCCTCAGTTAATTGTCGTACTTGAGTCGTCAGTTTCAAATTTCCAAATGAACCTGTCTTAGAGTGGCAAGTTAGTCCTCCATCCTCGAAGGGTCATTTCATATCTTATCTTAAGGCTAGGAAGATGATCTCTAAGGGTTATGTTTATCATATAGTTCAGGTTGTGGACATGGAGTATGAAACCCCATCCCTCCAGTCAGTGCCTATTGTAAAGGATTTTCCAGAAGTGTTTTCCAAGGATTTGCCCGGAATCCCTCCCGAGTGGGAGATAGTATTTGGGATTGATATTCTCCCAGTTACGGATCCTATCTCTATTACTCCCTATAAAATGGCTCACATGGAGCTTAAGGAATTGAAAGATCAGTTGAAAGACCTCCTTGATAAGGGTTTTATTCGACCCAACATCTCTTTATGAGGTGCTCCAATCTTATTCATGTAGAAGAAAGATGGTTCCCTCAGAATGTGTTTCAACTACCGTCAGCTAAATAAGGTCACAGTAAAGAATAAGTACCCTATTCCTAGTATTAATGACTTGTTCGATCAGCTTCAGGGTGCCAGTTACTTCTCCAAGATCGACCTTATATCCAGTTATCATTAGCTTCGTGTTTGAGAGTGTGACATTTTGAAAAAAGCCTTTAGGACCCGGTATGGTCATTATAAATATGTGGTTATGTCTTTTGGTGTAATGAATGCTCCCACAGCTTTTATGGATTTGATGAATCGTGTGTTTAAGCAGTATTTGGATATGTTTGTGATTATCTTCATTGATGATATCCTTATCTATTATCAGAGTAAGGAGGAGCATACAAACAATTTGAGAGTGGTGTTGCAAACTCTCAAAGATCGATAGTTATTTGCTAAGTTTAGCAAGTGTGAGTTTTGGATGCAGTCTGTTGCTTTTCTGGGTCATATTGTGACTAGAGATGGTATTCGAGTTGATTCTCAAAATATCGAGGCAATAAAGAACTGGCCTAGACCTACTTCCCGTATGATATTAGGAGCTTTTTGGGTTTGGCTGGTTACTAAAGGAGATTTGTTATAGCATTTTATTCCATTGAAGACCCATTGACTCAGCTAACTTTGAAGAAGGTTATGTTTCAGTGGTCGGATCTATGCGAGAAGAACTTTCAGGAATTGAAGACCAGATTGACCATATCTCCAGTGTTGGCTCTACCCGAGGGCCTAGATGACTTTGTTATGTATTGTGATGCTTATAGGATTGGTATGGGTTGTGTGTTAATGCAGCGTTGTAAGGTGATTTCTTATGCTTCGAGACATCTTAAGATTCATGAGAAAAACTACCCTACTCATGATCTTGAGTTAGCGGTCATGTATTTTTCTTTGAAGGTTTGGAGGCATTACTTATATGGTGTTCACGTGGATGTATTCATCGATCATAAGAGCCTTCAGTATGTGTTCAATCAAAAGGAATTGAATCTTCGTCAAAGGAGATGGCTTGAGATTCTTAAGGATTATGACACGAGTGTGCTTTACCATCCGGGTAAGGCCAATGTCGTGGTGGATGCATTTAGTAGATTGTCCATGGGTAGTATGTCTTTAGTTAAATACGGGAAGAAAGAATTGACAAGGATGTTCATCGACTTGCTCGACTCAGAGTTCGCCTTATGGATTTGACATAAGGTGGTCTTATTGTTCAAAATGGTTCCGAATAATCTTTGGTAGCTGAAGTGAAAGAGAAGCAAGACAGTGATCCTATTTTGCACCAGTTGAAGGGTGCAGTCAATCAGCAAAGGGTAGAGGTATTCTCCTAAGGGGGAGATGGTGTGCTTCGATATCAGGGTCAATTATGTGTTCCTGACGTAGATGGGTTGAGACAGTAGATTTTGACAAAGGCTCATAGCTCCAGGTATTATATTCACCCCGGTGCCACTAAGATGTACCGTGACCTACGGGAAGTCTATTGGTGGAATGACATAAAGAGGGACATAGCAGGTTTTGTGGCTAAGTGTCCCAACTATCAACAAGTGAAGGTAGAGCATCAGCGACCGGGTGATATGACTGAGGATATTGATCCTCCTACTTGGAAGTGGGAAGCGATCAATATGGACTTCATTACTCATTTTCCTCATACTCATAGGCAACATGATTCTATTTGGGTGATTGTCGATCGAATGACTAAGTCATCCCACTTTTTGGCTGTTAAGACTATGGATTCAGCGGATAATTATGCCAGACTCTTTATTGAGGAGATAGTCAGATTGCATGGTGTTCTATTATCTATCATTTCATATAGGGGTACTCAGTTTACATCCCAGTTTTGGAAGTCTTTTCAGAGAGGTCTTAGTACTCAGGTGAAGCTTAGAACAACTTTTCACCCTCAGACAGATGGACTGGCAGGGCGTACTATTCAGACTTTGGAGGATATGTTGAGAGCTTGTGTGATTGATTTTAAAGGTAATTGGGATGATCACTTACCTCTTATCGAGTTTTCCTACAATAATACCTTTTATTCTACCATCCAGATGGCTCCTTATGAGGCACTTTATGGGTAGAGGTGTAGGTCTCTTATTCATTGGTTTGAGGTAGGTGAGACGACTTTGATTGGTCCATATTCGATTCATGAGACTATGTAGAAGGTTCAGTTTCTTAGGGAAAGATTGAAGACCGCTCAGAGTCGACAAAAGTCATATGCCTATGTGAGGAGAAGAGAGTTGGAATTTGAGGTTGATGATTGAGTATTTCTTAAGGTATCACCCATGAATGGTGTGATGAGATTTTGTAAGAAAGAGAAGCTTAGTCCCTGCTATGTAGTTCCTTATCAGATTCTGAGGAGAGTTGGTAGTGTGTCTTATGAGTTGGATTTGCCATCGGATATAGAAATGGTTCATCCAGTTTTCCATTTTCTTTGTTGAAGAAGTGTGTTGGTGACCCGACCTTGATTGTTCCTTTGAAAGATGTAAATGTGAAGGATATCCTTACTTATGAGGAAGTTCCCATGGAGATTCTTGGTCGTCAGATTCAGAGGTTGAGAAACAAAGAAGTTGCTTCGGTGAAAGTCCTTTGGAGGAATCAGCTATTGAGGGAGCTACTTAGGAAGCAGAAGAAGCCATGAAAGCCAAGTACCCTCATCTCTTTCCTTCTGATCCAGTTTTAGCTTGAGGTAATAATTTCCTCCTTAGTATGTCCCTCTGATTCTATTCCATCGGTTCCTCTCATAATCCTAGCATGCATTCATGTTTTCCGAAGTTAGTTTTATCATGTTTCAAGATGAAAAGCTTAGTTTTCATGTTTATCCTTGAGATTTATGTTTTGTTGGTTGGTTGGGCTATTTTAACTCTAAGTTTCCTTGCTTAGTCTTCATTCGAGAATGAATGCTTATAAGGGGGAGATATTGTACCACCTCGAAATTCAATCCGGCTTTCAAACTTAGAAAATCTAAAGATTTTGACTTTTCCAGAAATTATGGGTCTAAATCACGAATCATGGTTTGAACAATGAGTCGTGAAATGAACCCATGGTTCCAGTCTGCAGGATGAGACTTTAGTCTGAGAACTACGAGTGGGTTCTACGGACCGTTATTCACTCTACGGTCCATACTATCCACTCATGGACTCAAGAGGTCTCCCTTATTCCCAGAAACCATGAGTGAACATTACGACCCCTAGTTCATTCTATGACCGTCCTGTTGACTCGATTCCTCTTAAGAAGCTTGACCATTGGGTCAGGAAATACGGATTGGGTCTATGGACCATAGTTTCTTCTATGGTCCATCCTGTTGACGCGTAGAAGTTCTTCTATTTGCTGGTGAGTTGGCCAGGAACCACGATACGTGGTTCAGTCTATGACTCGTGGAATCCATCTGTGAAGTCTGAAGCCGACTTTTTATGAGCTTTTTCCTAATTAAATCCCAGGGGTATTTCTATAATTACCCACCCTTTTAACTCCTAAGTTAGGTCATTTTGGAAACTTTTAGTAGGGTTTCTACCCTTATTAGCCTAAGTCATTTCTTATTCCCTCATTAATCTACCAAAAGAGGAAAGGATTCCTTCAAGCTCCAAGTCTCAAGCTCCAAGATCAAGTCTCTTATTCTTTTTCCCTTGAATCAAGCTTACTTCAATAAGGTATATGGGTATTCAATAAGGGATATCTTCCACCCTTATGCCCAAAGTTTCCATGTTTTTACTTGAATTATCAATTTGTGGAATTAGGGTTCTTACCCAATTTGGGGAAAAATTATGGGTTCACTTTTAAAGCATCAATTCATGGTTTCTTCTTACTTATGTATGATTTATTTGAGGTTCCTTAATTGATTTCAAAAGCCCATCCATTAAAGGTAATTTCAAGTATGATTCCTTCAAATTGCATGATCTCAAGTGAAATTTGGCATGTTTAGGTAGCATGTCCTTATATATTATGAAATTTCCATGCCTAATTCTTCAAGTATGATTTTAGAAAAGAAAGTATGTTTTGAATTATGTCTATGCTAAGTTTTTTAAAGAATTTTAAAGCATGAACAATATGACATTTGATATGTCTCAATGTTTTATGAAAGGTTTGGCATCGAGATATTTCTACCAAAGTTATGTGAATTGCATGGTATAGATAAACCCTTATGCTTTTCAAAAAGATTTGACATTAGATAGGTCACAAGTATATATTAGCTATATGTGTGTATATTTTTGGGAGTAGTATTTAACACCAAGCGATGAGGGTTCGATTACCCAAGTCCATAACTATGTTGCCAACGTAGGTTATGAATCACCCGATGGGCTTATGAAAGTGGTACCACTCTATGTCATTAATGGTGTCCTTTTCTTAGTGGGGCATCGGACAGCTTTGGCAACTAGGTTTATATAGTTGGGTATGGGGCCCGTACCTTGGGAGGGTTTGGGGTAGCTTTTCTAACTAGGGTTACATAGTTAGATTCCATGTAGCTCACATGGTCTATTGTCGGTTATGATAAACTCCCGTAAGAAAGTTTTATGCATCAAGTTATGCTATTTCATGATTTAAGCTTTACTTATGGTATTTTCCCACGATATCTCTTCTACACATGATTTTGGATTTAAGTATGTTTTAAGAATGTTTTGATTTCATTTATGCATATCTCACATATTCAGTACATCCTATAGTACTGACACATATTTTGCGCTGCATCATATTATGATGCAAATTCTGGCTCTACTCCTCAGGCGCGTGGCTATTCGTTGCCAGCTATCTAGATTATCTTGGTGAGTCCTCATCATCCGAGGACCATATATATGAGTAGTGTTTTTATGTCTCTTTCCTATTGGATTTTTGAGTTAGTTGGGGTTTTGTCTCATCAACTCCTGTTTCTGATTTAAAGGCTTCAGACATAGCTAGTTTGTATTCTGGATTAGTATTTCATAGACTTTATCCCATTTTAGTTTACAGTTTTCTAACTTCATTATGTATGCTTCCGCTTGCTTTTCTTAAATATATCTGAGTATGCTATGACCAAGAGTTTACATGGGACACTTATGGTCTCGGGTCCCATGTTACATCTAAGAGGTAGCCTCGGGACGTGACAACCTCAACCCATACTCCTGAACCGACATAGATCCCTTCCTCAAATTCACGAACTCTTCGGACTTAGCTTGACTCAACTCTCTAGGGAAGGACCAATCAGGAAAAGCCCTCTCGAAGCACTCCCAAGTCATAGGGATCACGTCCCTAGCTCTAGCATCCTTCCACTGAGTGTACCAAATATGAGATACATCCTTGAGCTGATATAAAGATAGATCAACACCCTCAACATGAACCACTTGCATTACATCTAAGATCGTTTTCATCGCATCCATGAAATTTAGCGGATCCTCACTAACTTTCGAACCCAAGAACTCAGGTGGGTTCATGCAAATGAAATTTCGAACTCAGGCTGCAACTACACCTTGAGGGTGGACGTGGATAGGACCTTGGTGATTGGACTGAGCCTCTATAGTCCGAGCTAGCATATGAATAGCATTTCTGAACTCTACATTAGTGACCTCGGGGTTTGGAATCGGAGGGTTAGTATTTCGAGTGGCCCTACGAGCCATGGCATGGTGAGAAGGCATAATCTAAAATGCATTAAACTCCATCGCACGATGTTGATCAAAGAAGAAGTGAAGTTTTTTCTAAGACACCTCGCAGCTTCCCTTTCATAAGTGTGGCACGCTTCACACACATGAAATAAACTCTACTAGATACAGTTTTCAGACACCGTCGGACTCTTGAACCTAATGCTCTGATACCAAGTTTTTCATGAGGCTACCCCCTAAATGTAGCACGAAACCTGGGACCACAAGTTCCCCAAGTTAACCATTGGTCATAGCATAACTCAGATAGTCATAAGAAAACATAGCAGAAGCATAATTAGGATGGTAGGCAAACCAATCCATAAATGATAAAGTCAAGATGAAATATAATCTGAAAGAGAGAATCAAATAGTGTCTATGTTTGAAAAGCCTCTACATATGACATATAAGTTACTGGGACAAGACCCCAACTAACTCTAAATTCTGAATGGTCGATAATAAGCTAAACTCAAGAATCGGTCCTCGGAAGATGAGGACTCACCAACACTAGCTAATGGCCTGCTATCTCTAGCCACACATTTGAGGGAGGAAACCTGAATCTGCATCATCAAGAGGATGCAGCGCAAAATATGCGTCAGTACTATAGGATGTACTGAATATGTGAGATAGGTAAAATCTAAAGTAAACATGATAGATATGCTATAGAAACTTATATCATGCAATAACGGTAAAACTGTAATGTAAATGACTCAATAAAATATCATAAGCTAAAAACATAATCATGAGTAGTAAGTCTGAAATATGAGCAAGAGTCAAATACATTTTAAAACTTGAAACCAAATAATCCTTGCCTCACAATTCACTCATACCTAAAAGTCAAGGTGTAATAAGTATACTAACAAGGAAAAGGAATTTGCTACCTCCCAGCTAGGCTACTACAAGGCCTTCTCCCCTAACACTTATAACAATATAGACCAGAATCATTAAAAGAAAAGAGCAGGAGCAGGAGCATCACGAATGAAGGATTACAGATTGATCTAGACTTACACTTAGCGTGATCTAGGCACTTAAGGTGAGGCTTAGGGAGTTAAGCCCAATAGGCATGAGTATTTCACATACTGGTCATGTAAGGCATGAATGGTAGGGATCACCACCCCTCGTCATCAAACCCAAAGGTCAAGGGCTTTAGGTCAAGGAAATCATTAGCGCAAACCATTTCAAGAATCAGGTCTGAGCATACACATGATGTAATATGATTTGATTTGCCATTAAGGCATGTTTGAGGACTGAACTGAGTAAATAGGACTGAGCGTACTGAGAGGTATGAGTTTACATAGATACCAACCCTGAGAGCATAAAGATGAAATTTATAGAATCGCAGGATAAGAGTAGAGTAATTGTCTGAAGCAATTACTTGTCATTCTAGAAGCTGGATATGAGTGTGAATCCGAAAGGGGTGCGTAATTTTGAAATAGGACCATGGCGCTGACACACAAGGCAAGAAAAAGGTACCGTAATGGCAGAATTGTACTTAGGACGCTAGAATGGAGATAAGCTTTTGCCTCCCCTCTTGACTTAGTTTTAACACCCACAAGCATCGCCATCTGAGCCTCTAAAATCTGACCGATTCTACATCGCACCATCTCCCCCTTAGATTCATACTACCCTTCTAAGTCTATGGAACTCTCACCAACCTCTCAAAGGAACTATGATCATTTTACCCTAACAAAATATATACTACTCAAGAATATAGCATGAATACCCACTTCCTTCTATAATCTAAGACTCTCCTTCTCCTAAAAGTCTAGGCCCCAACCCTCATATCCCCACTTAGTTTTAGGTCAAAAAAACTCACAACCAAACAAGAATAGGGGCCCGGGGACTATGGATGCATACATGAAGGAAATTTAGTGAAGTACCTGATTCAACTTCAGGAGTAATACTCTGAACCGACTGTCTAGGCAATTGAAGGAATTGGTTTTGGAGATGAACACCGCAGTTGCTCCGCTTAGATGAGGGGAAATTCCTGATCCTATGGCCTAACTGCCACACCTAAAACACCCTTCCTTGCCCGCAAGACACTCACCTAGATGGAGCTTACCGCAACTATTACTACGAGGGTACCTCAAGGTCTTTGGAGCCCTATGGTGACAAGACTGAGAATTGAGGGAAGGTGTGCTAACTGAAGATGGGGTTGGTCCGGATGACCTTTGTTGAGAAGATGATTGGTTCCATGCTCCAGTCTTCTTGTTCTTCCTCTTCCTCTTCTTTAGTTTCTCTTTCTCATTCAACTGAGTTGTCATATCTTGAGCCAACATACAGATGGCTTCACAAAATTCCACATTCGTAACCTCATGATCTAGAGTGGTTGGATTAGCACTCCTCGTGGGGTTTCTTCGTGGAGACATTATCTGAAATGCATATGGAATGGATTAGAAGGGTAAGTAGCGTCAAACTCTATCACACGATATTGAACACAAAGAAGTGAAGTTTTTCCTAAAACACCTCATAGCCACTCTCTCATAAATGTGGCGCGCTTCACACCCATGAAAGAGATTCTACCCGATGCGGCTTTCAGACACCCTAGGACTCTTGAACATGAGGCTCTGATACCAAGTTTGTCATGCCCCGAGGTTACCCCCTGGACGTAACACGGGAATTGAGACCACAAGTTCCCCAAGCTAACCCCTTGGTCATAGCATACTCAAGCATAACAAAGATAAGAGGAAGCATAATAGATAAATCTGGAATCACATACATAGGTAATCAAGTAAAATAAGATACACAATCCGGAAGGAGACTCGAACATTGTCTATGTCTGAAAAGCCTCTACATGACATAAGGAGTTGCTAGGACAAGAACCTAGGTAACTCAAAGTACGGAAATAGGAAATCAACATAACTAAAACATATCTAGTCCTCGAACTAAGAGGCTTCACCAACAGCTGACAGAAAAGTGGCCTGGAAGCTCTAGCCACATGTCTGGAAAGGAACACCTAAATCTGTATCATCAAAGGATGCAGCACAAGATATGCATCAGTACTATAGGATGTACCGAGTATGTGAGCGATGCATGAATCATGATAAAAAAAAGTTTAAAACATGCTTAAGAATGAACTTATTACTTAAAGAAGGACTATAAATAAATATCAAGGCATAAAACATAAAACATGAAATAAAGCTTAAGTTTCATAATATAGAGTCATATAACTTCAAAGCTTGAAAATAAACATGTGGGAGTTTCTCTTAACCGACATTAAACCATGTTGAGCTATATGGAGTCCAGTGTCATGTACCCCCACTAAAAAGAGTTGTCCTAACCATCCAAGGTTAGAACCATGTCATACCAGGATCCTGTCATGATAAGCCACAGAGGGCAACCTACGGTGGCAACATAGTTTTGGACTTGGGTTATCTGAACCCTAGTCTCTCGGTGCTAAATACTACTCCCAAAATATATAACATGAGCTCATTTATATGTGACATATCTGATGCCAAACTTGTTCATAACTTGTTCATACCCCGGATCGTCATACTACTCATGAATTTTGGGTTTAGAAATTAATTCATGAGCATTGATGGAACATTGGGTGTCTTATCTTACATAATACTTTATAACATGGAAAACTTGCATACTTCATGACTTGAAAAACTTTGCATGACTCTAGTTCAATTTTATAATACATATATTTTCATAGAATATAAGAACTAGGCATGCACATGCTTGAAAACCCATAAGGAACTTGCTATCAAAATCCAATTTGCTTAAATCAATCTTCATGCATGTAGAAATTTCCATGGTTAAACTTCAATTCATGAAATAAGAGTTAGCATGTAAAAAGCCATGTGTAATCATGCAATTTTAATAGTAGTTTCATAATCAAATCATGAGAAGACCATGTTAGTATAGGAGTTAAAAGAGTGGGAAATTATAAAAATACCCCTGGATTAAAACTTGGAAAAAGCTGGAAAAAGTCAGCTTCAGAGACCACGGGTCAGTGTCGTAGACCATCAAAGTGAATGATGGACCGTCATTTGGTCCATGATTTTAGAAATCACTTTTGAGAGTCTACTGGAACTCCATTCCATGAGTTACAGGATGGTCCATCATCTAAGATGACGACCCATCAAGTCACTCATGGAATCTAGGGAAGAAAAACTGAATTTTGACAAACCACGGGTCACTCTATGGACTGTGGTTTTGGTCTACGGTTCATGAACCAACCAGTGTTTTTAAAGATGAAAATTTTAAGGTTCAGTTCAACAATGATGAGTCATAGTGCGGACCGTGGTTCAGAACCACGGTTCGTCATTCCCATCCATCATCACTGGCAGCACTGCAGTAAACTGCCCATAACTTTTTACTTCTGACTCGGATTAATGCGCGGTCGGTGGTGTTGGAAAGAAAACTCAAAAATATTTACTTTGGTGGGTACTAGGACACATAACTCTTTATATTTTAGGAGTTATGATCGATTGAAGTTGACCCTAATTTAGTCTTACATGAAAACTCACTTTGGTGAGGTGCTTGCGACTTAACTTGATGATAGGAGTTTCTTATGAACATGATTCGCATCCAAAGCACTCACCACACTAGGAAAATAATTATTACACTCATGGAAAAGGTTCGGGTATTTAGCTTACGATTTTTGGGGTGTTACAGCCTCACCTTGTAACATTGTCTCCCTAAGGTTATTCAACTTCTTATCTTCAAACTGCCTATTCTTAACCTTCTCAAAGAAAATTGACTTAGCCTCCACATGGGCTAACACTTCTCCCTTGATAGTTGATAAGTTGGTATTCTACCTAGTTATTTAGCTGTTAATCTTATGCTTTTGTTAGTACAAAGTGGAAAAATATTACAATTGACATAAATTACTTTTAATTTACAAGTTTCTGTATTTTAGAAGTGTTTGAGAAAGATTCGAATGAAAACATTTTAAAATGATGCTAATTGGAATTTCTGATAACTGGCAATAAAATGTGCTTGTGACCGTGAGGCAAAACTATGTGGCCATAATGAAACAGAAGCCAAAGCTAAGCGATTGCAAGGTGAGGTCAAGCGACCGAGATGAAACAGAAGACAAAACCTCACGATCACGACGTGATGTCATGCAACCGCATTGAAGGAATTAGTAAACTATAACGATAGCGAGAAAAACTCACACTACCATGATGAAAAAATCAGCAGCTATAGGACAAACTTGGAAAATCACATTTTTGGAAAACCCAATCCATATAAAAGAACATCCTAGCCATTTTGGAAAGATATTATAGATTATTCACAATTGTTCTTCAACCAATTCATCCTTAGTCTTAGAGTGAACAACTTAGGGCAAGCCTGGGGAACAAGTTCATCTTCCAACACCATTGGAATGAAGATTGGAAACTCTTATTGTAAGAGCTTTAGTTCTTTTCTTCAACTCTTGCTTTGTATTGCTAAAATCATAGGTGTTTTGGTTGATTTGAGAATTGGATATTGTGTTAGATAGAAACAATATTTGGGTGTGATTTCTTATCTTATGCTTTTATAACTTATTAAATATTTTCTAGTTTATGAATTGGGTCTTTGATTCTCCAATTAATCCTGTGCTTGAATTGATTCCAAAGGGAGTGATCAACACTTGGACTTGCCCCTTTTATCTTTATTTGGCTTGAAAGAGTGAATTTAGGTGGGGAAAGGTTAATTAGCACTAACTTGAGGCTCTAACCCTTATTTAAGGAATTGGCTAGATGCTGGTGAAAGAGATGGACATCTCTAGGTTGATGACTAATTCCCATAAGATTGAGGAGGAAAAGATCAAAGCAAAATGAAGGGACAACAAGAGGACTCGAACAAGTGACTTCATGTATTCTCAGCAGAGATCAGAGGGTGGTAACCGCACATAATTTTGCCAGAAATCTTCAGATCCAGCCCTATCTTTTGCTAGTTCCCTATTGCCCAAGTTTAGACACGATCATCGGGATAGAACACGAGTCTCTAAGTCCCAAGGTAGTGTCGCTAGTGGGCGCACTTATCCAATTTGCAAGAAGTGTGACAGGAACAACCCAGGTGAGTGTATGACAGGTAGTGGGAACTATTTTGGATATGGTAAATCAGGTCACAGGATGAAGGATTACCCAACAACTTCTCATAAGGGCAGGGATACACGCCCATAGAATTAGGCTAACTCTACAGTAGCTCCAGCAAGTCGCCCAACTCAGTAGGGTGCCTCATCTAGCACAAGTGGAGGTTAATGCGAGAACAGACTCTATGCTCTCTAGACTCATAAAGATTAGGAGGGTTCCCATGATGTGGTCACTGGTATGTTACGAGTCTTTCATATTAATGTGTATGCACTGTTAGATCCTGGAGCTACACTTTCCTTTGTGACTCCCTATATAGCAATAGATTTCGATGTCAGTCCATAAATCCCCCCAGAACCCTTCCCAGTCTCTACTCTAGTTGGTCATTTAGTCATAGCTAAAAGGGTATATGAAATTGCCCAGTCACAGTTTCTCAGAAAGCCACCTCAACCGATCTTGTAGAGTTAGAAATACTAGTCTTCGACCTTATTCTAGGCATGGATTGGTTACATTCCTATTATGCTTCAGTTGATTATAGAACAAGGATAGTCCAATTTCAAATTCCAAATGAACTAGTCTTAGAATGGAAGGGTAATACCTCAGTGCCTATAGGGTCTTCAGTTGAACAAGGTCACAATCAAAAATAAGTATCCCATCCCCAGGATTGCTGACTTGTTTGAACAGCTTCAGGTTGCCAGTTACTTCTCAAAGATTGACCTCAGATCTGGTTATCATCAGCTCAGAGTCAGAGATTGTGACATTCTAAAAACAACCTTCAGGACTCGATATTGCCACTATCAATTTGTAGTTATATCTTTTAGACTAATGAATGCTCCTACAACTTTCATGGATTTAATTCATAGGGTGTTCAAGCAGTATTTGGACATATTTGTTATTGTCTTTATAGGTGATATACTTGTATATTCTCAAAGTGAAAAGGAGCATGCAAATCATTTAAGAGTTGTGCTGCAAACTCTCAAGGATCGCTAGTTATTCACAAAGTTCAGATAGTGTGAGTTTTGGTTGAAGTCAGTTACTTTTCTTGGTCATGTGGTGTCTAGCAAGGGAATCCATATTGATTCACAGAAGATTGAGGCAGTTAAGAGTATGATGAGACTCACTTCTTTGATAGACATCAGGAGCTTTTTGGGTTTGGCTGGTTAATATAGGAGATTTGTTGAGGGATTCTTATCTATAGCTGCCCCATTGAACAGATTGACCAAAAAAAAGGTTGAGTTCAAGTGGTCAAATAAATGTGAGAAAAATTTCCTAGAGTTGAAGATTAGGTTGACCATAGCTCCAATTTTAACTCTATCAGAGGGTTTAGATAGTTTTGTGGTATATTGCCATGCCTCCAGAGTTGGCTTAGGTTGTGTCTTGATGAAGAATGGCAAGGTCATCGCTTATGCCTCCAGATAGCTTAAGATTCATGAGAAAAACTACCCGACTCATGACCTCAAGCTTGCAGGAGTTCTTTTTTCCTTGAAGATTTGGAGACACTACTTGTATAGTGTCCATGTATACGTGTTCAGAGATCAGAAGAGCCTCCAGTATGTGTTTACCCAGAAAGAGTTGAATCTTTGTCAGAGAAGGTGGCTCGAGTTTCTCAAAGACTATGATATGAATGTGCTCTACCATCCAAGTAAGGCTAATGTAGTGGTCGATGCCCTCAGTAGACTGTCTATGGGTAGTGTGTATCATGTTTAGGAAGAAAGGAAAGAATTAGCATAGGATCGCTCACCTGGGAGTTTGCCTTAGAAGCACAATAGATGGCAGTGTGATAGTTCAGAATGGCGTACCATCCATACCTTAGAGGATATGTTGAGAGCCTGTGTGATTGATTTCAAAGGTAGTTGGGATGATCACTTGCCCCTCATAGAGTTCACCTACAATAACAGTTTTCATTCTAGTATTCTGATGGCCTCGTATGAGGCACTTTATGGGCGGAGGTATAGATAACCTATTAGCTAGTTTGAGGTAGGTGAGGCAGCATTGATTGGGCCATATTTGGTTCATGAGGATATGGAGAAAGTTCATATTATTAGAGAAAGGTTGAAGATAGCTCAGAGTCGTCAGAAGTCCTATGCAAATGTGAGGAGAAAAGACTTGGAGTTTGAGATTGACGATTGGGTTTTCCTGAAAGTGTCACCCATGAAGAGTGTGATGAGATTTGGCAAGAAAGGGAAGCTCAGTTCCAGATTTATAGGTCCTTAAAAAATCCTGAAGCAGGTTGGTAATGTGGCTTATGAGTTAGAGTTGTCAGCCGGACTAGCAGTTGTTCATCCAATCTTCTATGTCTCCTTGTTGAAGAAGTGTGTTGGCAACCCATCATCAGTTATTCCATTAGAGAGAATAGGTGTAAAGGATAGTCTCACCTATGAAGAGGTTTTAGTTGAGATTCTTGACCGTCAGGTTCATAGGTTGAGAAATAAGGAGGTCACTTCAGTGAAAGTTCTTTGGAGGAACCAGTCTGTTGAGGGAGCTACTTGGGAAGCAGAAGCAGCTATGATGGCCAAATACCCTCACCTCTTTCCTTTCGATCTAGCTTCAGCTTGAGGTAATAGTTCCTCCCCAAATTCCTCAGCTTACTCTCATGCATTTCAGTCTCAGTATCATGTTTCCTTAGCCATTCCGGCATTTGCAGCATATTTTCTTGTCCTTAGAATTCAATTCAGTTAGATATGAGTTTGTAGTCCTCAAGTTGGTAGGGATTGTAGCTCTTTCCCTCCAAACTCAGTTTGTTTAGTCTTCATTCAAGGACGAATGATCTCAAGAGGGATATATTGTAACACCCCAGAACTTCCAAGCCTAGAACCAACTCAGAAAAATAAGAAAAGGAAATTTTCCAAGTCCTAGCCAGAACCACGGATGGTTTCCATAGACTGTGGAAGGGTCCACGGGTCATGGAAAGCCTCCGTGGAACTCAGACAGAGACCTTCCAATTTGGGGTCAAGTCAGGTCAAGTTCACGAGATGGAACCATGGACCATGGAACAATCCACGAGTCATGGATCCCACTCGTGGAACTCAAACCTTAGGGTCCTAAATTCTTCAAGAACCATGAACTGGTTCTATGGACCGTGGATGGTCTAATGAGTCATGAACCTAGTTTGTTGAACTCAAACCTTTATCATGACATAAAGGCCCAGGAACCATGACAGGGTTTTACAGGTCGTGGAACCTGTCCGTGGAACCTGAGTCGCAAATTTTTTAGCAATTTTCTTTTTATTAATTTAGGGGCATTCCACTCTTTCCCCTACCCTTTTAACACCGACCCTTAGTCATTTTTGGGGTAATTAAATGGATTTTTACTCTGATTTCCCCATTCTCCCTAAACTAATCGACACTTAGAAAAATTAGGAGAAAAGAAACGCTTCTTCCTCTCAAGAACAAGCAGAAGGTTCTCCCAAGTTCAAGCCCCAAATCCAAGGATTTCTTATGTGGACTCTCCTCCTGGTATATGGGATTTCATCAATGGGTTACTTTCACCTATTAAGTCCCTAGATATAGTCTAGTTCATCAGCTTTTAGTTAGTTCTTCAGACCTAGGGTTCCTATATTCCATGAATTTATTGTATTTCAGTTTCTATGGTTGTATATGGTATTCGATACTTGTTTTCCTGGGAATCTAGGATAGTCATGTGTGCAGAATTCTACAACCCTAGCATGTGTTGTTTTCAGTATATTAAATTCATACGTGCTAGGCAAATAATTCAGTCAGTCTTACTTCATGATTTAAATGCTGTCAGTTTTCTGTATTATTATTATGCATTCTCAGAATAATTAGTATTTGAGCTATACAGTATATTAGTTTGCATTTAATACATGTATATTTAGTTGGGAGTAGAATTAGAACTGAGTGGACGAAGAGATGAAGACTCACCTGTCAGTTTAGGCTGACAGCTTTAGTAGTAGTCCCTGAGTCCCAGAACTATGGCGCCACCGTAGGTTCCATATGCGTTACCCGTCAGTTAAGGCTTAACACCCTAGCCCCTTGTTGGATATCATATTAGGGGATCCATGCTAGATATGTTTGTACCCTGGCAAGGTACGAACACCCTCCCAGTGAGGGTTACAGGTTGGCCCCATAATTAGCTCAACTTGGGGTATGTCTGTTAACAGTAGCTCCCACAGTTTAGATTCATTATGTGCATTAACCTCGTATTCAGTACTCATTTATTGCACATGGTCATTGCATCAATTTATCCTTCAGCATCATGTTTCAGTATGTCATGCCCCAAACCATAGGAGGCATGACCGACACCCGGAGCCCCAAAAGGCCGAGGGTGTCAAAATAGAGTGTATCTCTATTGAACCTGCTGGGGGTTTGAGACCGACAAGGTCTCTAAGAATAGCAATTTGAAACACTGAAAGCTCAATAGTAGGTAAGCAACTCAAGGCCGACTAGGATATTATCATATTAGATAGCTAATAACAAGGCCGACAAGGCCATTATCATAGTAGATAGGTAATAACAAGGCCGACAAGGCCATACCCAACATTGATGTACATATACACGTCTACAAGCCTCTAGGAGTAAGTAAAATATCTCATATCCAGGACAGGGCCCTGGACTACCCATAAGTTGTACATATACATAACCTGGTCAAAATATAAGCTAGACCTCTGACTCGTCAGCTCCAGGAAGAATGGAGCTTACCAAAATGGCTGAACTCTGCAACTCCTACTAAAGAGGTCTGTCTGGGTATTTGTATGGACCTGACGTCATGAATGCAGCGCCCCCAGGCAATGGGGACGTCAGTATGAAAATAATGTACTAGCATGTAAGGTAGAAGCATAAAAGCAAGTCGCAAGTAGTAAATCTGAACAAGATATAATATGAAACTTGTAAACTGTAATTGGTAAGACTCGTTAAGATCTTTCTCCTTTATTCTTTTTAGAATACAACACATGCATTAACTCACACCACAACTCACTCTTTATAACCCACACTGAACCACAATAGCACCTCGGCGCATCCTGTATATAATGGCCTCAATATGGCAGTAGCGCCTCGGCGCACACTATGTATATAATGGCCTCCATATGGCAGTAGCACCTCGGTGCACACTATGTATATAATAGCCTCAATATGGCAGTAGCACCTCAGTGCACACTAACACGCAAACCACGCATAATAAGTGTATTACTAGATTGACCTTCAAAGCTATTCTTGTTATTTATGAAGGTTCATTTAGATAACTTCTTTAGCCTTGGCTTACTAGGTGTTGGACTCAACATACCAAACACATATAAATGGGGATTTGACTTGCTAACTTTCCTTTTATACTTTCTAAAGCTTGATTAGGAATCACAATACAAAGAAGAAACTCGACAAAAGGATAACTTACGTTTTGTGAAAAAAGAATCAATTTTTTATAAGAAGGCGACTTGAATCACCATAATGTATAACTTAGTTCCTTAAGACTTGTTGGGTTAACAAATTATCTCTCTTACAACAGAATACTCAAATTCCTTCTTTCAGAGATTTAGAGTTCTATTTCTAGATTCATGCCAATAAGGAATAAAGAAGCCTTAACATACCTCGTTCCTTCCGAAGATTGTGCTTACCAGAACTTGGACTTTCCTT
This sequence comes from Jaltomata sinuosa, assembly GCA_003996215.1. Classification (NCBI taxonomy): domain Eukaryota; kingdom Viridiplantae; phylum Streptophyta; class Magnoliopsida; order Solanales; family Solanaceae; genus Jaltomata; species Jaltomata sinuosa. The sequence goes on along the minus strand of QJPP01001744.1, from coordinate 24,374 downwards.
TATTAAGTTAATATACAACACAAGGGTATAATGAAGCTAATATTAGCTCTTAAACCTGATGCAACCTTTCCAAAACAGTAGCTAAACATTTCCCAGGCAGATTTACGTATTTTGCATTAATTAAAGGTGTATCGTCACACCTTTCTCCCCTGTCCAATACACATCACACACACACCAACCTACTGCCTCCAATAATACAAAACACATCAAACAGCCCCTACACAACTCACCATTCTGAAATACAATAGATACACATTGAACCCATGGCTTCCGATCGCCGTCCCGTGAGTTCTTAACAACAATTCAACAACAATTGTCCATCCAAACTTCAATCCAAAAATATGATTATGGGCAGAGTACTTACCACACTTTAAGGTGTATTTTTATCCTCTTTTTTTTGATGCCTTGAAAAGCTTAAGTACCCCCTACACATACACCAACAAGAGAAGAAGAAATCTCTTAATTGGTACACAATTTCTATGTGTTAAATCTTAAGAAAGGGGCAGCCATAGTTCATGTCTTTCTTACCATAGGATATCCTAGATATATGTAGTAGATTAATACCAAGATAACAAGTTGTTTAACTTACCTTAATCTTGAATGAATCTTGATCTTCTTAGAACCCTAAAGGGAGAGAAGGGCTGCCAAAAGGAAAGGAGATAAGAGAGAACTTTTTCCAGTTTTTTGTGATCAATATTGATCAACAAAAGGTTTGTATAAAGGGACCTTTTTGGCCTACCTTTTTGAGTATATTTGGGCCAAAATGGTTCAAGAAACTTGGGCCAAAATTACCCTTTGCTTGGGCCTCAAAAGGGTTAAGTTTTGTGGCTGATTTTGGGCTTCTCTTGGGTCAAAATGTGGTCAATATTGGCGGCTACCTTTTGTAGTTGTTTGGGCCAGATTTGGTTGTGCTTTGATGGGCCAACTTTAAGATTAATTTGGGCTACCATTAGGTCTAATAATCCATGGTGTTTCTGCCCATAATCGGCCCTCGGAACTTAGTTCGTTAGCGTAGGTAGGTGATGCACCTACTTGTCACCTAAAAGCTTAGATAAGTCGAGCAAGCACCTCACTTGTTTTATCTCATTTTCAAAACCCTCATCCTTATACTTTAACTTAACACTTATATACATTTGACCATTTCAAATTCTAGGCCAAAGTACCCCTTCACAATCTCGAGCTCAAATACCTTCGTCGATATTTACTTAGTCACATAGGTTTTGAAAGGTACGGGGTGTTACATCCTTCCCCCCTTAGAATCATTCGTCCTTGAATGAGGGTAATTCATATAGAGCTCTAGTCCCTTAGGATTTTTTTGAAATTTCGGCAGAGTTTTCTTTATAATTGGGACTATCCAAAAACCTGAAACTCAGAAAAAGTCCAGCACGATGCCTCACTGGGCGATACAACTGTATACAATTAAATGTAATCATTTTCACATGTTCAAACCTGATCATATATTCATAGTAGGAAGAGTATCAAGAATATAAGAATATGACTTACCTCTATACTCTCTTCAAGTCATAAATAACTGGGGATGCTTTTTCCTCATTTCTTCCTCGGCTTCCCAGTCATTTCCTCGATATTATTATTTCTCCACAACACCTTTACTGAGGCTACTTCTTTGGTTCTGAGCTTCCTAACTTGACGATCTAGGATAGAAATTGGTACTTCCTTATAGGATAAGTCTTCAGAAAGTTGAACATCTTTGATAGGCATAATACTTGAAGGATCTCCTATGGACCTTCGTAGCATCGATACATGAAATACAGGATGGACTGTCTCCAATTATGTGGGTAAATCTATATCATATACCACTTTTCCTACCCTCCGAATGATCCTGTATGGTCCAATATATCTTGGACTAAGCTTTCCCTTTTTACCAAATCGCATAACGCCTTTCATGGGCGAACCTTTAGGAAAACCCAATCACTAATATTAAATTCGAAATCCCGACGTCGCATCTGCATATGATTTCTGCTGACTTTGGGTTGTTAGTAATCTTTCTCGGATTAGCTTCACCTTCTCCATTGCCTGATTAACTAGGTCTGGCCCTAATAATCCTGCTTCTCCATTTTCAAACCATCCAATCGGTGATCTATACTTTCGTCCATATAAAGCCTCATAAGGAGCCATTTGAATGCTTGAATGGAAGCTATTATTATAGGCAAACTCAATTAGTGGCAAATGGTCATCCCAACTCCCTTTAAAATCTAGTACACAAGCTCGTATCATATCTTCGAGTGTTTGAATAGTGCGTTCAGCTTGTCCATCTGTCTGTGGATGAAAAGTTGTACTGAGACTTATTTGAGTACCTAAGCCTCTCTGAAAAGGCCTCCAAAAATTTGTTATAAACTGAGCACCCCTATCTGAAATAATGGAAATTGGGACACCATGAAGTCGAACTATTTCACTAATATACTACTTGGCATAATCTTCAGCAGTATAAGTTGTCCTGACTGGCAAAAAGTGAGCTGATTTTGTAAGTCTATCTACAATCAACCAAATGGAATCATACTTTTGATAAGTACGGGGTAAGCCTGTAAAAAAGTCCATGTTGATCACCTCCCATTTCCAGGTAGGTATCACTATACTTTGAGTTAGACCTCCGGGTCTCTGGTGTTCAATTTTTACCTGTTGCCAATTCGGGTATTGGGCTAAAAACTTTACAATATTTCTCTTCATATTATTCCACCAATAAATCTGTCGAAGATCATGATATATCTTCGTCGCTCCGAGATGGATTGAATAGCGGGAATAGTGAACTTCTGCCAAAAATTTCTCCCGAAGCTCCCCGACGTTAGGTACACATAGACGACCTTGATATCTCAAAACCCCATCTTCCTAAAGCTCTATTAGTGGTTGCTTCTGTTGTGGAATTTCCTCCCTCAATCTTACTAATTCTGTATCATCATATTGTCTTTCCTTTACCTCTGTCATAAGTGAGGATTTCGCTGTGCTTTGAATAACAACTCCCCCATTACCTTGGTCTAGTAGTCGAACCTGCAAATTAGCTAACTGATGTAGTTCTCCTGTCATCTCAATCTTTCTATTTTCCACGTGGCTCAAGCTTCCCATGGATTTGCGGCTAAGTGCATCTGCCACTACATTGGCCTTCCCTGGATGGTACAAAATATTTACGTCATAATCCTTTAGTAACTCTAGCCACCTTCTTTGCCTTATGTTTAAATCCTTCTGTTTGAATAAATACTGTAGACTTTTGTGGTCCGTAAACACGTCTACATGGACTCCAAACAAGTAATGGCGCCAAATTTTCAAGGAAAATATAACTGCTGCCAATTCAAGATCGTGAGTAGGGTAATTTTGTTCGTGCTTTCTTAGTTGTCTCGAGGCATAGGCAATAACTTTACCATGCTTCATTAAAACGCAGCCCAACCCAATCGTTGAAGCATCACAATAAACAACATAACCTTCCGTGCCCTCTGGCAGAGTTAAGACAGGTGCTGAAGTAAGCCTGTCCTTCAAATCCTGAAAACTCTGCTCACATGCATCAGACCACTGGAACTTGGCAGCTTTATGAGTCAATTTTGTCAATGGTGCAGATATAGAAGAAAATCCTTCCACAAACCTCCGGTAATAACCTGCTAAGCCCAAAAAACTATGGATCTCTGTAGCATTCAAGGGCCTCGGCCAATTCTTTACTGCTTCAATCTTTTGGCCGTCAACTCTAATACCTTCGTCTGTAATTATATGGCCAAGAAAAGCCAATGAAGTCAACCAAAACTCACATTTGGAGAACTTCGCATATAATTTATGATTCTGAAGTGTTTGCAATACTGCACGTAAATGATCAGCATGTTTGGCTTTGGACCGCGATTAAATCAGGATATTGTCAATAAATACGGTCACGAATACATCTAGGAATGGCTTGAAGACCTGATTCATTAGGTCCATAAAAGCTGCTGGAGCATTAGTAAGCCCAAAGGACATTACTAGAAATTCAAAGTGGCCATACTTTGTCCTAAAGGCTGTTTTTGGAACATCTACCCCTTTAACACGCAACTGGTGATACCCTGACCGCAAGTCAATCTTTGAAAAACATTTGGCACCTTGCAACTGATCAAAAAGGTCATCAATCCTTGGAAGCGGATACTTATTCTTGACTGTAACTTTGTTCAATTGTCGGTAATTGATACACATTCTCAAGGACCCATCCTTCTTACGAACAAACAAAACTGGTGTGCCCCATGGCGATGTACTAGGCCTAATGAAACCTTTTTCGAGTAGATACCTTAATTGTTCCTTTAACTCTCTTAATTCTGCAGGAGCCATCCTGTAAGGGGGAATTGATATTGGCTGAGTATTTGGGAGTAGGTCAATGGCAAACTCAATTTCCCTTTCTGGAGGGATTCCTGGAAGCTCATCCGGGAAGACATCTAGTAACTGACTCACCACGGGAACCAATTGAAGAGTCACTGGTCCATCCTCTGTTCTTCTTACTCGGACTAAATGATAAATATAGCCTTTAGAAATCATTTTATGGGCCTTAAGGTAGGAAATAAACCTACCCCTTGGCGTGGCAGCATTACCTTTTCACTCTAGAATTGTCTCTTCTGGAAAATGGAATTTGACAACCTTATTTCTACAATCGATATTAGCATAACATGCAGCTAACCATTCCATGCCCATAATGACATCGAAGTCAGTCATATCTAATTCGATTAGATCAGCTAAAGTGAGGCGGTCATAAATCCACACTGCATAATCTCGATAAACTCGTCTAGCTATAATAGATTTACCAACTGGCGTAGATACAACAAAGGGTCTAGGAAACAACTCAGGGCCTGCCCCCAACTTACCAGCAAGGTAACATATGAAAGAGTAGAGCCAGGATATATAAGTGCATAAACAACATGAGTAAAAATAGTCAATGTACCTGTAACAACATCAGGTGACGATTCCAAGTCCTGGCGACCGGCTAGAGCATAAGTGCGATTCTGACCACTGCCTGAACTGGATGCTCCTCCTCCTCCTCTACCTCTACCATGACCTGATGTAGCCTGTTGGCCTATCCTAGAGGGACGAATAGTAGATGAAGAAGCTGCCATCGACCCTGTAGGCTAGGACATCTCACCCCTACCTCTACTCAGACAGTCTCGCATAAAGTGACCAGGATGCCCACATGAATAACAAGTATCTGAATCCAGGCGATATATCCCAGGATGCTTCCTACCGCACTGAACACAAGGTGGCAAAGGTGGCCTCATCTGACCTGAATGCCCCTGGCGATAGAAACTGGATGCATCTGAACTGTGGCCTAGTCCAGTCTGATAAAAATGATCATACCTCTGCCTTTGCAACTGATATGGGGCACCACTAGTAGGGTGGGGTGATCGCCTATTAAAATGTGGCCTAACATTACCTTGTGGCTCTATATAGGACCCAGTAGATCTAGCTCTCTTATTCTGATCCCTTTCTCGGCTTTGGTTATCTCCAATTTGTACCTCAAGATCCTCTGCAGTCTGAGCAATAGCCTGTATCTTAGAAATATTCATATCCTCTTGTGTGGCTTCTATTGTTAATCCCTTAATCAATTCATCCTTAAGGCCAGGCACATATCGATGAACTCTAGCTCGCATCGTACTCACAATACCGGAGGTGTACCTGGATAATTAATTAAACCTCAGGTTGTACAGTCGAACACTCATATTGCCCTGCCTAAGGGCTAGAAATTGATCAAGTCTGGCCTCTCAAACCTCCTGTGGAAGATAGTGAGCTAGGAAGGCCTCTGAAAATTCCTCCCACTCATCAAGGGGTGCATTTGATCCCCTAGACCGATCCCAAGCCTCGAACCATAAAATGGCCATATCTCGTAACCTGAAAGATGCAAACTCCACTGCCTCCACTACTATTGCATGCATGACTCGAAGTACTCGATAAGTCTGATCAATAAACTCCTAAGGATCCTCACGTGGGTCAGAGCCTGTAAATATAGGAGGACTTAGGCTGATAAACTCTCGAGCCCTAGAACTTTCTGAGCCACCTGACCTAGCACTCGTTGATGCCCCAATTTGTTGTTGTTGTGTGGCTACCATCTGGGTCAATAATCGAACAGCACTCCTGATGTCCTGGTCCTCTGCTTCAGGTGGAGGAGCTACAGGTGCTGGTTCATCTCTAGCTATCTCAGATGCCACTGGAGCAGGTGGGGTCAGGGGTACTGGATCCTCTCTAGTCTCAACAGGTACTTGATGAACTGGGATCTCTGGTGTCGGTGATTCACTTTGAGCCTCAAATCTATCCAATCGGATAGGCGGGGAATGACTAGTACCTTCCCCCGTATCTGTGCCAACCCGTCGGCTACTCATTTGTCTGGTCTTAGGCATTTCTGTAAATAAGGAATAGAAAAACATGAATTGGACTTCAAACATCTTATGACCTCGCTCTATTGCACGATCTAGCAAATGAAAGAAGGATAACAATTCCTAAATGTCCCAGAGCGTCATGATTATAGGTATGGTGCATAACACACCCATAAGCAAGACTCTACTAGACACGGCTGGAAGACTCCTTGGGATTCGACGGGCTCTGATACCAAGTTTGTCACGCCCCAAACCATGGGAGGCATGACCGACACCCGGAGCCCCAAAAGGCCGAGGGTGTCAAAATAGAGTGTATCTCTATTGAACCTGCTGGGGGTTTGAGACCGACAAGGTCTCTAAGAATAGCAATTTGAAACACTGAAAGCTCAATAGTAGGTAAGCAACTCAAGGCCGACAAGGATATTATCATATTAGATAGCTAATAACAAGGCCGACAAGGCCATTATCATAGTAGATAGCTAATAACAAGGCCGACAAGGCCATACCCAACATTGATGTACATATACACGTCTACAAGCCTCTAGGAGTAAGTAAAATATCTCATATCTAGGACAGGGCCCTGGACTACCCATAAGCTGTACATATACATAACTTGGTCAAAATATAAGCTAGACCTCTGACTCGTCAGCTCCAGGAAGAATGGAGCTTACCAAAATGGCTGAACTCTGCAACTCCTACTAAAGAGGTCTGTCTGGGTATCTGTCTAGACCTGCAGGCATGAATGCAGCGCCCCCTGGCAATGGGGATGTCAGTACGACAATAATGTACTGGCATGGAAGGTAAAAGCATAAAATCAAGTCGCAAGTAGTAAATCTGAACAAGATATAATATAAAACTTGTAAACTGTAATTGGTAAGACTCGTTAAGATCTTTCTCCTTTATTCTTTTTAGAATACAACACATGCATTAACTAACACCACAACTCACTCTTTATAACCCACGCTGAACCACAATAGAGCCTCGGCGCATCCTGTATATAATGGCCTCAATATGGCAGTAGCACCTCAGTGCACACTATGTATATAATAGCCTCAATATGGCAGTAGCACCTCGGTGCACACTATGTATATAATAGCCTCAATATGGCAGTAGCACCTCGGTGCACACTAACACGCAAACCACGCATAATAAGTGTATTACTAGATTGACCTTCAAAGCTATTCTTGTTATTTATGAAGGTTCATTTAGATAACTTCTTTATCCTTGGCTTACTAGGTGTTGGACTCAACATACCAAACACATATAAATGGGGATTTGACTTGCTAACTTTCCTTTTATACTTTCTAAAGCTTGATTAGGGATCACAATACAAAGAAGAAACTCGACAAAAGGATAACTTACGTTTCGTGCAAAAAGAATCATATTTTTATAAGAAGGCGACTTGAATTACCATAATGTATAACTTAGTTCCTTAAGACTTGTTGGGTTACCAAATCAGCTCTCTTACAACAGAATACTCAAATTCCTTCTTTCGGGGATTTACAGTTCTATTTCTAGATTCATGCCGATAAGGAATAAAGAAGCCTTAACATACCTCGTTCCTTCCGAAGATTGTGCTTACCAGAACTTGGACTTTCCTTTATTAAGTTAATCTACAACACAAGGGTATAATGAAGCTAATATTATCTCTTAAACCTGATGCAACCTTTCCAAAACAGTAGCTAAAAATTTCCCGGGCAGATTTACGTATTTTGCATTAATTAAAGGTGTATCATCACACCTTTCTCCCCTATCCAATACACATCACACACACACCAACCTACTGCCTCCAATAATACAAAACACATCAAACAGCCCCTACACAACTCACCATGCGGAAATACAATAGCAACACATTGAACCCACGGCTTCCGATCGCCGTCCCGTGAGTTCTTAACAATAATTCAACAACAATTGTCCATCCGAACTTCAATCCAAAAATATGAATATGGGAAGAGTACTTACCACACTTTAAGGTGTATTTTTATCCTCTTTTTGTTGATGCCTTGAAAAGCTTAAGTACCCCCTACATATACACCAACAAGAGAATAAGAAATCTCTTAATTGTTACACAATTTCTATGTGTTAAATCTTAAGAAAGGGGCAGCCATAGTTCATGTCTTTCTTACCATAGGATATCCTAGATATATGTAGTAGATTAATACCAAGATAACAAGTTGTTTAACTTACCTTAATCTTGAATGAATCTTGATCTTCTTAGAACCCTAAAGGGAGAGAAGGGCTGCCAAAAGGAAAGGAGATAAGAGAGAACTTTTTCCAGCTTTTTGTGATCAATATTGATCAACAAAAAGTTTGTATAAAGGGACATTTTTGGCCTACCTTTTTGAGTATATTTGGGCCAAAATGGTTCAAGAAACTTGGGCCAAAATTACCCTTTGCTTGGGCCTCAAAAGTGTTAAGTTTTGTGGCTGATTTTGGGCTTCTCTTGGGTCAATATTGGTGGCTACCTTTTGTAGTTGTTTGGGCCAGATTTGGTTGTGCTTTGATGGGCCAACTTTAAGATTAATTTGGGCTACCATTAGGTCTAATAATCCATGGTGTTTCTGTCCATAATCGGCCCTCGAAACTTAGTTCGTTAGCGTAGGTAGGTGATGCACCTACTTGTCACCATAAGCTTAGATAAGTCGAGCAAGCACCTCACTTGTTTTATCTCATTTTCAAAACCCTCATCCTTATACTTTAACTTAACACTTATATACATTTGACCATTTCAAATTCTAGGCCAAAGTACCCCTTCACAATCTCGAGCTCAAATACCTTCATCGATATTTACTTAGTCACATAGGTTTTGAAAGGTACGGGGTGTTACACAGTATATCTTCCATGTTTAGTATTCATGTATACAGTTTTGCATATATTCTGCATGCTCAGTACATTCAAAGTACTGATGCATACTTTTGTGCTACATTCTATCATGATGTAGGTTCAGGCGCTCAATAACTAGACCACGGTTAGTGCGATTCTCCAGTACCTACTCAGCAGCTCAATGGTGAATCCTCATAGTTCGAGGGCGACACTTATGTTTATTTATTCATCTTCTATTTACAGTTTTAGACTTTTAGAGTTAGTTGGGGGCTTGTCCTAGCAACTCACTTCAATTAGAGGCTTTCATACCTAGTATTAGTTTCATCTTTTGGCAGTCGGTGTTTATTCAGTTTTTATTATATTTTCATATATATATTCAGAGATAATTGGATTAATTTCCAAATTTTATTTATTAAACCAGTTTACCTTCTGCACAATTAGTATTTTATTCAGAAATGCTTAGTTATTCCAGACCATGGGTTAGCTTAGGGTCACTTGTGATACTAAGCATCGTGTTGCATCTAGGGGGTAGCCTTGGGGAATGACATGACTTGTTGGCCATCCCATTTGTTAGGTGGCTTCCCCAAAATCGCTTTAAAGGGTCGAGTGGACCCAACCCCTTTTGTTCTATGTGATCACATGGTTGGCCATTGCGATCATGATGGATCAACCATCGTGATCATCGCAACCGCAGAGGGGTCCTTGCGATCATGATGAAGGACCACTGGTAGTTATGTATTGCTCCATTTTGGTTTTAGCTCCATTTCATATAAATATTCATTTCCCTTGAGCTTAGGAGCTGATTTTGGAGAGTTTGCTCATCCAAATTCTTTCCGGTAAGTCCCTCATGTTTTTTTGCTCATTTCTCATTAGTTTACACAATTAGTTCATCCTTAATTCTGCAAAATGTCTTTGTTAAATTCTTGCGATAATTACTTGATTAAAGTAAGATTCGAGGTTGTTTTGAGCCCCAAAACATGTTCCATTTGCGCCCAAATTTTAGGCATAGTTTTAGGACCCTATAGGAAGCATAAATATGATTTTTGTTTCTATTTTTGTTAGCAAGACCCGAGGGTCAATTTTGACCCAATTTCTGGCCTGAAATCCTAAATATCAATATGAGTGTCATTGGTCTCATCTTGATGCATAGACTATGTTTATGATAGTGTGGCAATAATCCAAGGCTTTTTGAAAGGGGGCACACAAGTGATGGTTCGTGCGTGCAGTTCATCCCCGAGGTAGGTTACGATTTACTTTTTTTAGACTTAGATTAGTTAGATTCTATATTTTATATGTTCTATGATAGTTAGGGACGCTTGTAGGATGGAACTAGGCTTAAATCATCCTTACTTATGAATTGGCCATTTTCAGGACCTTAGATTAGTACCTTCGCCTGAAGCCTTAGTTAGGTTGCTTTTAATATTGAGTTGATTAGGAAAGAATACTTAGTGTAAAATTGAGAAGATTTTCATGGTAGAATATACTGTTGTTGATAGTTATGGTTATTGCTCCATTTTAGATTTTATTTCCATTTATTGTGTAATTATGGGCTCGAGGCTATGGTTTTCATACCGAATGGGACTCCAGGTTAGTATCTATTACTTAAAGGGAGGTTTTCCATGTCTGGTGTTTATTTGTGTAATTACATGATTCCTGAGATGGCACGTATATATTCATACATTCATTTGCATAGTTCCTGGCATGATACAGAGGAGGAATATTGGTTTTCAGTTTGGAAAATAGGTTTTTCACCCTTACTACATATTTTGAATTTCTAAAAAGATTTGTACTACTTTACTACTGATTTTTTATTTTTAAAACTAAACATCTCATCTTCTATTGATTTGGGCTTCGAAGAGAGTATATTTACTTACTTTACTCTGATGTGAGATTATGAGTTCATATTTACTTACTTTACATCTGATATAAGAGTCCGAGCTCACATTTACTTACTTTATATTCGATGTAACATTCTGAGCATCCCGAGAAGCACATATCTGGGTTATTTACTTTTATTGCATATATTGATGAGCTCTAACAAGCCTGCGAGATGATTCGGTGGAGCCTATGGGGAGGCTTACGAATCAATTTTGGGGTTTTTACTTTCTACATTGGCCACATATTGCATTATATCATCCCATAATGCACTGCATTCTCTTGTGTTTGTATTTAAGTGTACTATCATCTTAATTATTATTATCTTCACCATCAAATCCCTGGTTATATGAGGTTCTGGTCCCGTTTACCTTGTAGTTATCCTTATTTTGTCTAGACTTCCAGGTTGATCAAATGCTTAGTTTACCTTCATGCCTCTTATATTATATATTATCTTCTGAGCTCGATCGGCTTATGATGCCTACTGAGTACCCCATATTTTGGTACTCATATTATATTTTTACATCTTTTTTTGATGCAGCACGAAGTACGAGCCATCCTCGTTGATCTCCTACTTGTTTGAGGCTTGTTGTTTTTTGGATCGTGGTGTGCTCCCGGCATCCGGAAATTTACTGCTTTCCCTCAATTCTTACTGTCTTTATTTTGTATTTTGGATAGATAGTAGTACCTTTTATAGTGCTAATTTCATACTTTAGATGCTCTTGTACCAGTGACATCAGGTCTGGGGTTTGGTTCCTATGCATGTATATGTTTTTTCCTTCTTCGTCTCTTAGGGGCCTATTTGTATATTTTTATACCTTTATGTATGTATCTATACTGGTGGCTCCATTCTCATTAGTATCTTACTTCTGCTTACCTATTTTAGTTGTTTTTGTAGTATTGTACCTTGGTTTTAGCTTGCATATTGGGGTTTTAGTAGGTGCCATCATGGCCCAATTTTGTGTCATGACAGCAGTACTAGCGTCCAGCGGGATAAGCAAAGATTGAATAATAAACTTTGCCTTGTTTTACATTTGGCAAAGAGGAAGCATAAACAACAAAGCAGTAGGCTCTTATGAAATAGTGAGAATGAGAGAATGGTCTACTTTTTTCAGCCTCGTCATAAATAATGAGAAACAAGTATATTTATAGTAAAGGTAATGCACTCGTTAGGAATATTATTTCCAATTAAAAGGGAATCCAAAATGGGCTAAAAATAAGTGATTGAGAAGAAAACCAGATTTTGAAATTAAGGGACACTTTAAAAATCAATCCCAATTCAAAAACAAACTTGAAATTAGGGAATGATATTAAGGTTCCTAAATTAAGAATTCCTTCCTTTTAAACATGCATAAATTAAGGCAACATGATGTAAAATTGCAACTAAAATCGTAAAGGAGTAGACACATTGACACACGCAATTTTCAACATAGAAAAGAGAATATACGTATATATTCTATCAAAATGGTAAACTTAGAAATATCTTACCATTAGTAGTCTTGGTACCTATTTTGAGTCAGATTCAAATTGATTCGACTCCATATCTTCGTGATTAACTTACTTTAGTTAGATTCTTCCCAAATCTCTGCAATTCTCCTTCAACGGTACTCGTAAAAATGCAATGAAGAGGAAAAATAAAAAGTTTTGATTGTGTAACTTTGAGATGAAATCATGCCTCGAGATATGGTAAAACAACAAGGCAAGAAATTAAAATAGAAAGGGAAAGAAAACATAGATAACATAAGGAAAGTAAATTGATTGAAGAAAAGAAATGAAAAAGGTAAAGGGCGTGAGTGCTTGAACGAAGAGATCTAAGAATTGTTTTATTTTTCCCTGGGAAATTTTGAAAAGGGTTGGGGGATTATAGACATTGGGTAGATTTAAAGTAATTATGTTTAGGAATATACTAGTAATAAGAGTAATAATAGTTGGTGGGGCAGACAAGTATCATATGTACATACATGCTATGCAGATAATCTATGACAGATGATATATCAAGGATTCATGTACTAGAGACAACTAATAAGGATGATACATGCATATACAATGGCCTATGACCAACTGATACAAAATGATCATACTATAGTATCCACAAAGCCTCTAAAAGAGTAAGAAACTATGAAACTGTCAAGTGGTTGGGTGATAAGTTTATATTCTACCTACTTATTTAGCTTTTAAGCTTATGCTTTTGCTAGTTTAAAGTGGAAAATAGTTAAATTGACAAGGATTACTTCTGTTTTGTAGGTCTTGGTGTTTTAGAAGTGTTCAGGAAAAATTCGGATGAAAACAAGTCAGGAAGCTATTTGGAGAAATATGGAACTGGCAGCTAATTAACCTATGCAAATGTGGCATTCCCTCTGCGTACGCGAAGACCACTTGAGAAGAAGCTATGCAAACATGTCAAAACACTTGCGTATGCAAAGGTCAACCAGACAAATAACTCATCGCGGAGGTGGTGAAGAGCACGCGTAGGCGAAGATGAAATATCAACTATGGGGCAGAAATGGAAATTTCCCTTTTTGAAAACCCCAATTCACATAAAACTCTTCTAAGTCATTTTAGGATCTATCTTTGGCTATTCTCACAACTTTTAGCAAAGCTTGGAAAACAAGTTCATCAACCAACACTATAGGAGTGAAGATTTGGATGCCCTTAATTGTAAAATCTTTAATTTCCATTCTTCAACTCTTCTTCTTTATTGCTAATTTGTAGGTGTGATTGTTGAATTGAGATTTGGGTTTTGTATTAAAAATAATATTTTTTTGAGTATTGAATTCATGTTTTGTATTTTCTCTTGCTTAATTATTTGGGTCTATTGAATCCTTCATGCTTGAATTTATAGTTAATGATTGCAAACATTGACTTAGCATACTAAATTGGGTTTTTGCTTGAGAGAGGATTTCCTTAATTCGGGAAGGTTCAATAGTGTGGATTTGGGATTCCACTCTAGGTTGAGGCTAGGAATAGCTCAATTCACCGAAAAACCCCATCTAATATTTGGAGCTAGAAATAGCCAACTCACTCAAGTTAAATTGTTGGTTATTGCTCATTCGTGGTGTTTTGAGAGAATACATGATATAGTTGCTTGATTGTTTGAAAGACGGTTGAGCACACCTTTATCCAAGACTACCAACGTGTTAATTGGGTGCAAGTCTTGTGAATTAAATTCCCATTCCCAATTCTTCCTTGTTGTCCTTGCTTGGGGAAAGGAAGGTGAAAGCCACTGATCAAACTTATCTTTTATTTGATTTTCTTTTATCTTTTAGTCTAGTCTAAAACCCCCCTTTTTCGATATCTTTTCTTTTGTTAACTGAACTTCTATAAGTTGCTTAGATTCTTTATTAGCTCGATCATGATTATATTGTTCTCTTTGGGTTTGACCCCGACATCCGTTGGGAATTATAAATGTGTTTTGCGTAACGATCGCAGGTACCTCCTAATTGGAGAGTACATTTAAGCGTTATCAAAAATGGTGTCATTGGCGGGGAATAATTTGGCGTATTGAGTTAGTTTAGAATGTGAGTTTACTTACTCTAGTTCAATTTTTGTGAATAGTTTTTTTTATTTTATTTGGTTTTAATTTGTTGAATGATTCCATGGAATCTCAAAGTGAGGATGTTATGAATGGGGCAAGCTTGAAGGTGGAGACGCCCAAACCCCACTCCAATAATTTTTTGACCTTAAGTTTGATTGAATGGACAAATGTTAAAGTAATCAAGCTTTTGGAAGACCTTTGAAGGAGGATGGATAAAGTTTATACAGTTTTAAATTTATCATGAAAAGAAGGCAAAGCGACCTTCCTCACTTGAAGGAGAAAAAGTGCAAAATGTGAAATCAAGAGAATGGTCTTCTCATGTTCAAACCATCACCCCTCGATTGTCACCGAAAGTTCAATTCAAGTTTAGGTCGAAGGTTCAAATCTTCCAAGTGGAGATCTAGATGGTGAGATAGCTTGCATCACACCACGATGTTAAATTGTGCGCTTAATGGGAGGCAACCCATCATTTTTATGCTTTATTTCACTTTTTGTTTTCTTTTGATTTTATTTTAGGTGCCCAAAGGAATAAGAAGAAGACCCAATTGTTGAGAAGCACAAAAAATGCCTCTGAAAGACTTGCTTTTTGCAACTGGAAGAGTGCCCGTTGCACATACCATAGCACAAAAAACTAGTGAGCTGGGCAAAAACATTGGAATATGTGAAAGTGGTGCTTTTTGGACTTTCCAAAGTGCCCATCGCACTCGACTTCGCACGTCGTAAATAGTGAGCTGGAAGAAAATGCAAAAATCTATTCTGGCAACCCTTCTTTACAAACACGGTAAATCGGCCGCATATGCAATGACCAAGAAAACAACAGACTTACGTGTATGCATTGGACGGGTCACGTACACGAAGTTTATAGGCAGTTTCTAGGTATTTTAAATGCTCAAAAATCAGAAAAGGCACCAAGTGTTTCTCTAAATGAAAGTTGCCCTTTCTCCTCCTTTGGCACACAATAATATCCATCAAGTTCTTCCATTCATTGCTTCACAAATTACAATCCATCAGGTATGAACTCTTCCCTCCTTGTATCTTGAAATGGTTCCCTTTCTTCCTCATCTTGATGTTGTAAGAATGGGGAAATGGCATTCTTTGTTGAAACTCCTCTTGCTCTAAATCGATTTTTACTTGTGCCTAATTGCGAAATTATTTGGTGAAGTTAGTTGAGCGTATGTCCTAAATTGTGGGACTAAACATGTGGTGCTTAAATTGGTTCCAACACTTTGGGAAATCAAGCAAGAACTACTTGCCTCCCATATGTTTGAGAAAATGCCTCAAAGACTGATGAACTGGGCAAACGCACTGACCTTTGCATTCGCGGTCGCCTGGCTGTGCTCGTGAAGGAGGAAATTTTTTGAAAAAAAGAAAATTCTATTTTGCAAACGCAGCCACCTTGTCGCGTACGCGAAGAAGGAACGCCTGTCAGTTCCAAAACAGTAGCTCCGCCCAGCCCACCTCAGAATTTTTTTCACCCATTTCTTTGGTATAAGTTCTTCAAAATACATTATTTTAAGTGTCTCCAAGAACTTTTAACATGTTGGGTTGTTTTATAGGTACTTTGCTCCTAAAAATAGCATCCAACGGTGGAAATGGAGGAGAACTATGATTAGGACAGATTCCTAGCGGCATCATGTGAGCGTCGGTATGCCGAGATCTTATCCAAGACCTTTGTTAGGGAAAAAGGAATCAACTTGGACAAATTTGAAGGAAAAATGTCGGCATTCTATAGGAGATTGGTGGAGCGTAGGTGGATTTGCTTTGCTCCTCCACCTATCAAGGAAAATCACACGGTGGTCACAAAGCTCTATGCTAATACTTCAACCACTAACTTCAAGGGCACGTTGGTTACTACCGTTTGGGGTCTCCAAGTGAGCTTTTGTAATAACCGGGTCTGTCGTTATGGGTAGTTCAATAGTCCTAAGTTTTAGAGTTAGAAAACTCTGGGTTTGGGAGTTTGGAATTCTAGGCTAGGCTAGCTTCGGCTGGTTTTGGAGCGAGGTAGAGTCTAGGGAAATCCAGGTAAAAATGGGTTTAGGTGTCTTGGATTAAGCTAGTTTTCCACGTAGCCAAGACATAAAGGAGTCTGGGAGACTTTTCGGAATCGAATTTGGGTAAGTAGAACTCTCGAAATAGCGTTTGACGTGAAAGGGTTATTTCGGGACGTCAGGGGAACCAAGTGTGTTGTGAAATGGCAAAAACTGGAAAATTTATGGACTTTCTGCCCATGACGAGCATTGTCACACGCAAAAGCGGCCACCACTAACGCGGTAGAAATTACCGCTATAGCGGCGGTAAAGGGGCGGTCAACTCACTTAAGACCGCTATAGCAGTAGGTGACCGCTATAGCGGGACCGCTATAGCAGAGCGGGGACTGCTATAATGGGCCGATGGGTTTTTAATGTAGAGACAACTTTTAAATCATCAGAATTTCACAAGTTTGTTTTGGGAGAAGGGCTGGGCAAATTCTGGAAATTTTATTCATTCCTCCACCAAAAATCATTCGTAAGGTAAGGTTTTCGTTCCCCACACTTTGTACTATGTTTCCTATGCAGTAGAATTGCTAGGAGGGAAATTGGGGAAGGTTGGAATGACCTAGGGATGATGGAATTCGGGGGAAAAGAGGGTTCCAAACATGTATATTCTTAGGTGTTGATTTAGGTACGTTAAAATGATCATAGACTGTTTAATTTCCTATTTATCCATAAAAATGATAAGACTAGGAGAATTAATGGTGGAAAAGACCGGGGAAAAGGTGGGATGATCATGGGTGGCCTGAGGTTTGGGGATTTGGGTTAATCCGGGTAATGTACAGGCATGTATGTTAATTGTATGCATTATGTGTTATTTTTAGACCAAGAACGTGAGAGGAATCCAGAATACGGAAAAGCTCGGGTTGAATAGAGCTTGGAACATTCGAGGTAGGTGATGGCTTCGTATTTCTGTGAATATTTATATTCATTGTACTCATTGTCTAAGTAATTGTGTGCATTACATTGCTTAGGGGAATTGTGTGGAATGTCTAAGTTTGGTTTACAGTCTATGTTTGAATGGTTTTTACTTGTTGGCTTTACAAGGGGTGTGCATTCATATATTGATTGTGGTTGTTGACATTCGATTGGCTCGGGTACCACTCCTGGTATGGGTATAACACATGGTTGGCATGGGTACCATGCCTGGTACGGGTATAACATTCGGTTGGCACGGGTACCACGCCTAGTACGGGTTTACTTTATTGCATCTTGCATTGTTTCATTGATTATTGTATTGCATTGGTTGATATTGGTTTCGTGAGAGGACCGGGTAGCTTTACTGAATGTTAAACTTGATATTGGTTCTGTGAGTGGACCGGGTTGTTATTGAAAAGTGCTATTGATTGGCGGTCCATGAGTGGCTGGGAACTGTTGTATGACTGTTGAATTGGTGTTGGTTTAGGCTGGGTAATCACTTCTTGTGGTAGTTGTCTAGAAGGTTTTCCAGGGTGGGTTCAGGATAGACGGTAAGGTGTGGTCATTGTTATTCTTATTGGTGGAATAGAACTGTAAGAGATGGATTCATGCGGTAACAAGCTAGGTAGAGACCTGTATTCTAGAGATGCTTGTGATATTGTTGCATGTTTGCCATACTTGTTACTGGATTTTGTGTACTATTTATATACCGTTTTCTGGAATACTGGCTGATGATCCTACCAGTACACAGTGGTGGTGTCCTGATACTGCACTTGTCTTTCTTTTGGTGAGTACAAGAAATCTTCCAGCGGCTGAGATGAGACCTCAGATTTAGCACCGATGTTTCTGATCTTCAAGGGTGAGCTATCGATTCGAGCTACCTTGGGATTATCATTAGAGTTTTAGTCCATTTATTCGGACTTAAAAACTATTCTTATTTTATTTGGGGTTGCATCCCCGTACTCTAGATTTGGTATTGATGTTTGGTATGATGACTTTCAATTCCTAGATGGGATTTTCCACAGATTATTAATTATGATAAGTATTTTGAGTAGCTGATCTTATTTTCATTGCTAGTTTACTTTGATGCTTGCTGGTTTTAGGTTGTTAGTCTAGGCAAGGGTGGAACTCTATTGGTTCGCTCATCCGGGGGTTGGGTGGATGCCACTCACGACGGGTTGGGTCGTGACAGCTTCAACCCTGAAATCATCAATGCACTGTAAAATCTTCTGAATGCGGATAATGGGGTTTATATGGAAAAATGAAAGGCAGAAGGATCACAATGGTTGGTTGAAAAGTTGCATGATAGGGTGACCCCAAATTGGATGACTTTGAAAAAAGGGGTCAACTCATATGAGTTCACTGCAGAAGCCAAGTTATGGCTCTCGATTATCTGTACAAGGATCATACCATTCTTGTATGACACTGATGTGACCCCTGACTGAGCCTTGATGATTGCGGCACTCATGAATGGGTTGGATGTGAATGTTGAGGTCCATATAGTAAACCAAATGGAAGATTTTTCTATGGGGAGGTCAAAGAGCCTCTTTTTTCCTTCACTGGTTACATAGTTGTGCTATAATACTGGGGTGTTGAAACACCCAACTGACATTGAGAATAGGCCGACAATCTTGATCCATCCATTGTTGAAAAGGGCCCTAGAAGCAAAGCTTAAGAAAAGGAAAATTGACGTAGCTTTTCCATCCTTCGAGCAGTTCCCAGATTCTTCTACTGAACCCACTGGCCCCTCCACAGTTGCATTCGGGTCATCCTACCCTGTGTGACTATTACAGCTCGGGCCTTACATTATGTGCCATCTCTCTATTCAGATTCAGGGGGTCGATCCACATGTTCAGCAGTTGTTGGTTGGACTCTCTACTAGCTCCACTAGAGCTGACATGCTAGCAGGCTCTGAGTCTCCTCCATCCCTGGCTAAAGTGGCCATTGAGCGAAAGTTTATCATTGGGCGACTGAATGCGATGAACACCCGATTGGAGCACATGAGCCGCAGGCAAGGGAAAGTTGAAAAGCACCAAAGGAAGTTTAGCGAGTATGAGAAGAAGAATACCAAGTTCTTGAACAAGATGATGGATAGATTGAAGTTCTTTTGTGGATCAGGTACACTGGAGGAGGATGACGATGAGGATGAGGAGAGAATTGAGTTCCCCTCTTCCTCCAGTTCAGATTGAGACACCTCAGTGATCCTCCTCAAACTTTTCTCTTATTTTGATGCAGTGAGGGCACTGCCCTATGTTAGTTGGGGTGGCATGTTGTACCGCACTCTATCTAACTTAGCTTGCTTTACTGTTGGATATTATTGTGCCCTCGCCGGGCTTTTTTTGTCATTCTGGATATTATTGTTCCCTTGCCGGTCTTGTGCTATTTTTTTTTATATTTGTGCCTTTGTCGGGTTGTGGAAAACTTGATGGTTTAGTTATTTAGTTTTCTTTATTTTTAGTTTCTTTTGTAGTTAGTGTTGTGGATGTTTCGTAGCCAGGGGTAGTCTGAGTACCCGTTAGGCTAGAAAGAACTTGGTTGAGCTGGGAATATTATATCGCACATGTCGACATGCGAATCGCACGAGCTTCGCACATGCCCACTGTTTGGCCTATGCATTGCATGTGCGAGCCTCACTTTGACATGTGTGGATCGCATGTGCCAGTGTGGTGTGATTTTTGTGTTGATAAACCTTGAGTAGCCATTCCAATTTTGATAGATGAATTTTCCCAATGATAGACTGAGTGACGTCACTCTTAAGGGAAAATCGTCATCTTTTGAGGTTTTGGTTGTGATTGACTTGTTTGGTACTAATGAAGTAGTCTCGCATACTAAGTGAAATAGGCATACCCCTCCTCCAAATTTTTTTGTGAAAAGTGCATGGTAAAGAATGATGTTTGTGACAACCCATTTGATCTTTTTGTGACTCTTAGTGCACTAGTGGTGATGATAATGTGAAAGTGAAGAATGTGACTCCATTTGCTCTTGTTTAGGAAGTAAAAATTGATCTTTCTTGAATAATTTGCATGCCATGTGTTTGAGATTTAGTGAATAATTCTTGTACTTGCTTGTGTCAACTAGAACTTGCTCGATTAGTCTTTAATGCTAGTCTTGATTACTTTTGGTTGGAGAAATGATCTTAGGCCTTCTTTGTGATTATTGAAGCCTAATTAGCCTTAAAATCCACTATTGCACTTAAATTAAATCATTAGTCACCCTTCTTGAGCCTAATACCTCTTCTTTGGCAACCTCGGTACAAGCCTTGAACCATTTTACAATGAATCCCTCTCTTGAACCCGTCCCTCCTTGAACTCCACAGTTTGAAATCGAGGCTCAAAGCCTAAGTTTGGGGGTTGATAAAAGGTACATTAGAGGACTGCTAATTGAGCTTATCTTAGTTTTTTGCATAAAAAGAATTGCCAAAAAGAAGAAAGATGTTTGAAAAGAAAACAAAAGAGGAAAAGAAAGAAAGAAAATCCTCCAAGTTGAAGAATATGATAAGAATTGGGGCTTTAAATAAAAAGAAGTGAAATGGTCCCCCGTGTGGAATGAAAATGAAAGAAATGGCCTTGGTTTTAAATTGAAAAGTTATGTAGAGTTCGAGGAGGATGTAGTCACTTAAATCCAAATGCATATCCTACCCGTCCCCGAGCCTACATTACAAGCTTAGAAAATCCCTTTGAGATCTCCAACCGATGGTTCTTGAACTAGTGGCGAATGAAAATAAGGGAAAACCTATGGTTGATACTTGTTGGTACTTTAAATTCCTTGTGAGTGTGGGTGTTCATATTTGTCCCTTGTGATTGTCTTTGTACATAATGTGTTTTTGGGACTTTTATTCTTGTGAGGGCATGCAAATTAGGATAGTTGGTGAAATTGATAAACTACGAAAATGAGTCAATTGAGCATGTTTTGGTAAGCTAGTGTTTTGGAGTCACATCTTGAGGAGTGGTTGTTATCACTAGATTGTTCTTAATATTCCATTGCATCCTTGAATTGTGTTTTGAATAGAGGGGAATGCTTGGATTAAGTTATCATGTAATTCACTATCATTAGTACAAAACCTAAGTCATACTTGGTGATTGAAATAAGTTTTCCTTGGCTTGAAGTGATGTCTTTGCACTTGTGGTATGTGCCTCTTGAAATAGAATTTTTAGTTTCTTGAGTACAACCAATAGTTTAAGTTTGGGGGTTTGATAAGTTGGTATTCTACCTACTTATTTAGCTTTTAAGCTTATGCTTTTGCTAGTTTAAAGTGGAAAATAGTGAAATTGATACGGATTACTTTAATTTTGCATGTTTGTGTTTTAGAAGGGTTCGGGAAGAATTTGGATGAAAACAAGTCAAAAGGAAGCTATTCAGAGAAATATGGAACTGGCAGCTAATTGGTCTATGCAAATGCGGCATTCCCTCTGCGTATGCGAAGGCCACTTGAGCAGAAGCTATGCGCAAGCATCAGATCATTCGCGTACGTGAAGGTCAACTAGATAGAAGACTCATCGCGAACGCGGTGGAGCGCACGCGTAGGCGAAGAGGAAATATCAGCTGCGAGGCAGAAATGGAAATTTCCCTTTTTGGAAACCCCAATTCATATAAAACTCTTCTCATCCATTTTAGGATCTATCTTTGGCTATTCTCACAACTTTTAGCAAAGCTTAGAGATCAAGTTCATCAACCAACACCATAGGAGTGAAGATTTGGATGCCTTTTATTGTAAAATCTTTAGTTTTCATTCTTCAATTCTTGTTCTTAATTGCTAATTTGTAGGTGTGATTGTTAAATTGAGATTTGGGTATTGTATTGAAAATAATACTTTTTTGGGTATTAAATTCATGTTTTGTATTTGCTCTTGCTTAATAATTTGGGTCTATTGAATCCTCCATGGTTGAATTTATAGTTAATGGGTGCAAACATTGACTTAGCATACTAATTTTGGTTTTTGCTTGAGAGAGGATTTCCTTAATTTGGGAAGGTTCATGTAATGACCCTTCCGGTCATTTCCACGTGTAAGTATTGAAGTTAAGCAAATCGACAAAAGATATCGTAAGACCTTTAACAAATTTTCTGAACCTTGGGTCAAATGTATCAGGACTTTTCTCTCAATATATAAAGAGTTAGAAGTCCCCCGAAATACCAAATTGAAGGTCTACGAGTCTAGTTTCCAACACACAAAACCGCACGTCCAAATAATCTCGGAGCAAAGAGTTATGACTGTTTTACCGCGGACTGTCTGGCAGAAAACGGGTTGCGAACCGGGTCGCGAATCGGGTCGGGTTTAACCCGATTTAAGCTTCAATTTTACGTTTTAAAATGACATTTCAGTTCCGAAACAGTGATAAAATATAAGGGAGGATCCCGAGAGAATTCTTGAATATCGAAATCGTGCGTAGGCGAATTACGAGCCTAAACTTAAGAACTTTATTAGCATCGTGCGTGTATTTGAAATATTTATTTAAAAGTTGAAATCGGTAAAAATTATATTATTATTTCCTTTCCAAAATATTTTAAAGGTTTATGGAAAATATATTTTATACGATATAAGTGTATTCGTATTTATTTTATAAGGTTTTTATACTCCGTAATATTTTAACGGAGATAGTAAACTTAGTTACGTTGAAATTTATTATTATAATATAGTAAGTTTTATTGGAAATGATTTTCTATAAATTATGGTATATTTAAAATATTATATTTATTTTACCACGAATTTATGCAATACCCGAATATATACCTAACGGAGGAAAATTGGTTGCCACCTCCACAACACGTGGAGGTGAGGCAAAGCAGCAAGTATGTAGTAGCTGCTAGGTGGCTAATTGGCAGCATGATTAAGTGCATGCATTGGTTGTATTAAAGTGAGGCATTTGGACTTTGCTGAAAGTGGATTACATATATGTATATTACTGTTTCCTACAACCTTGCACATTATCAAATACTCTTTCACGTGTGAAGTTTTGTGGTGAGAAAAATATATTTGATAAAGTAAGTCAATTATCTACGTCAAGTTATTCCGTCCCAAATCCGATTTCGATTCCGATTTAGTTTTGGATTTTCTCGGAGCGGTTCGAGCTTGGACATCGTTGTTCCAGCAGCTTGTCGTCGGACGACAGGTAGGTTACGGTTTAATTTCCCTAGACTCCGCATATATAGAATAAAATTGTATTAATGGGCATCCTTGGGTTGGTTTATTAGGTTGGTACCACAGACTTGACGCTTTATTCATGTCGCCTATTTTTATTCCTCCGTTGTTTGTAGTATTTGCGGAATATTGCTTATTTAGCCTTGTGGTCCTGTGAGACCTTGTTGACTCTGGAACATAGAAGGTGGGATTTTGGGGAATGTCCGCGAGTCCCGGGCATAGAATTATCCTTCTAGGCTGGTTATGCTTGCTGAGTAGCTGTGGGCCTGTGCAGGGTCGATAGGTTGATTGTGAGCTGCGGAGCAGCTATTGTGTGTG
Source organism: Jaltomata sinuosa (assembly GCA_003996215.1). Taxonomy (NCBI): domain Eukaryota; kingdom Viridiplantae; phylum Streptophyta; class Magnoliopsida; order Solanales; family Solanaceae; genus Jaltomata; species Jaltomata sinuosa. Next base: position 416 of record QJPP01001744.1, on the reverse strand, counting down.
ATCATACCATTTCCATGCATATAAAGAGGTTTTATCCGTGTTTTACTGTGGTTTTGGCTTCGGGCCTACTGGCACTGTTTTCTAAACCTTGCATGGCCCGGGGGGCCCGTTTTTGATGGAAATGATTTGGAAATGGTTGATTTCACTTGTGGTTTAAAATAATCAGTTTTACGATTATCACTAGACTCGGCAGGGCCGGAGTGCTAGTTGAGTTTTCTTACTACTTGAGATGATTTTTAGCCTCGGTTGGACCGAGCACCTGAGATGACTTTTTACTGTTTAGACCCGGCGACGCCGGCACCTTGGAGGGGTTTTTTGAGGATATTTTTCTAACTATTTTTAAGTCCTGGACATGGGTCTGGGCATCATATTGAGAACTGGTCTTCTATTTGCTATCGAGACTCGGGTCTCTATTT